>JAIOUR011649782.1:0-23474 GCA_020711275.1 Calotes versicolor
TACTGTATATTTGTACAGTAGTTCTCTTTTATGTATAGCTACAGAGCTTCACCATTTGCCTGGAAATCAGATAGTTCTGGAGCTTAGGCTTGTGCCCAAAAAATACAAAAGATTTGCAGGATTCAGAAGTTGACAATTTCTGAACAAAACACTCTATATAGAGGAGAATCTCAAAGTTTTGAATGGATTTTAGCAATCATGTCAGGAATGTCCTGGAACTTTCTTTAACAATGTGCTAAAGCTAAACAGCTTATTCTCATCTTTCCTGGTAAGAGCACGAAAATGCTGCTTTCTGTACATTCATTTTTTTATTCTCAGACTGTAAATATTTTATAAGAAACTGATAATATAAAGTAGTCTCCTCAGAATGCAAATGATTTTTGCTGAAGTATAAATCAGAAATGAAATAGATGGGGATGGGTAGAACTCAGTTAAGCAGGAATATCAGAATCTTGAATTCATTGGAGCAAGAATGAATGTTTACTCATTTTTTGTCCTTTGCTTACCCAGCCAGAATAAATAGACAAGACATAGTACAGTGGTACTTAGACTTACAACTGACTCAACCTACAACCATTTTGAGTTACAACCAGCAGTGTTTGCAAAAAAATTCCCTTGACTTACAACCACAATTTCAGCATACAACCAAAAAAGGCACAACATTTTAATTGTTTTCACTTTTTTCCCTTCAGCTAACTGTTGGTCAGTGAAGAGGCTACTTCTTTGTAGCTTCTTTGCCCCCATAGTTAGTTTTTGAGAGACAGACTGTCTAGTATTTTAGGTTTTAAAAATATATCCTCCCCTGCCAAAAGCAGATGCATTAGCTGCTTTTGCGTTAGTTCCTGTGGGTTCCAATTTGACTGAAGGCCATCATCCGGCTCGGGTGCTAAGGTCCTCGGGAGAGGCCTCTCTCTTGATCCCACCACCCTCTCAGGCACACTTGGTGAACACACAAGAAAGGGCATTCTCTGTTGCTGCTCCCAAACTTTGGAATTCCCTGCCACAGGGAGCCAGTTATCTCTCCTTATTCTTTGTTATTAACCTTGAATATAATCTACACTGTTTCTTGAGAAATATTATGTACTCGCTACTTTCAGCTTTTTGTATTGTCCTCCAATCCTGTAAGCCAAGGAGTCCTTTCCAAGGAGAAAGGCAGGTTTAAAATACGTAAAATAAAATAAAATAAAATAAACAGGGGGAAGAACAGGTGTCACCACGAAGAAGTCCTTTCCAAGGAGAAAGGCAGGTTAAAAATATGTAAAATAAAATAAAATAAAATAAACAGGGGGAAGAACAGGTGTCACCACGAAGAACAAGTAAATGTATTATTTTTATTGACATGAATGTTAGTTGGGGGGTGCTTTTTCAGCCCTACAAAAAGGGCTGAAAATTCAACATGTATTTGAGTATATACAGTATATAATCAGTGTTGGAGGGCATTCCTTATCCTCTTAAACAGATGTGAATGTTGTATTCTGCATATTATTTCATTGCAATAAAGTAATCACTTCATAAAAATGATTCATTATATTGGGCAAGTGCTAATTTTCATTGCCAGAGGATATGCAGATAACTTGTAAAGGTGTTGAGATTCACTGTGAAGGGATGGGTACCTTTAAATGTCATCTGAGTAATTTGAAATAAACTGAGCAGAGTGTTACATTAAAAAAGGATTCCTCAAAAATGCTGTGAATGCATTATCATAATTCACTGAAGTAATTTTCCAGAAAAGTCTTGAAGGTTCATCTACAATCCACAATACTTATTAAAGCATAGTGTTACAGAACACAGTGTTCTGGATAAAACTTTGTGGCATTGTTGGTTTCTGTATATAATAGGCAGATTTCTGAAATTGTACAAATGAATCTCAGGAAAAAGATCTGAGATTTAAAACAAGCAATTTAAAGTTTAAGGAAAAAGTGTTGTGCTGCAGCTGTTTTGCTGCTGTTGCTGCTGTCTTGCTTAATGACCAATTCACTTAAGAACCTAGCCTGGGCGTATGCAGAGGGGGGGTGCATTTCAGAACCATAGACAGTGTCATGCATTCCCATAGACTTGCATGCAAATAGGTGCTGTCTATGGTGCTGAAATCCAACACCCCCACCCCCACCCTGCGTACACCCAAACAACCTAGTCATAGGAATGGAATACAGTGGTTAAGTGAGGAGTGGATGTATCTCTTCCTGTGTGGATTAATTGTTCTTTGCTAAAGTCCAGGCAGTTTCTGATCCAAGAAATCCACCTTTACTTCTTCCATGTTTATTCCCAAACATCATCACCATGGTTCTTGGACACTGGTATGAGTTCCAGCTGCCACTTCATCCTCTATCTCCAGAGGTGACTAGTTTTTCAGCTGGAGTCTTGAGTCTGCATCAAGAGTGGCTAACACTTATTCATCCATAGCTTGGGACTAGGGTGCGGTCAGAATCTTCTTGCTTGAAAAATCTTAGTGAGGCCATAGCATGCAGTCTCATTATGTCTCTTCATAAAAAACAACTTTGAGTTTAATGGATTTACTATAAGTAAATGTGCTCACAATTGCCACCTTAAATGTTCTTCTAAAGAACTATGTTTTAAGAAAATTTTCTTCTTGAACCAAAGGTGTCTCACCACACTTAGTTATGAATGAGGTTATCATGATGCTTGTGGAGCTGTTGTATCATTAATCACATCTGCTAGATGTCAAATTATAATCTTGTTGTTCAGTAACACCCTTGGGAGCACAAGGTCACTCTTATCAAAGAGCAAAATCTGCAGCTGCTCATGCTGACTCAAATTTAAGACCTACTTCCTTGACACGGGTCAGAGAAGCAACTGAAGTTAATTTTATGCGAGATCTGTTATATTTGTGGGTATAATACTTTGTCAAGATTGCCCTCCACATATCAGATGCTGACAGAACTTGCAAAGATAGCAGAAACACTGATATATTATTAGTTGTGGTTTCTTCTTACTCTATAATGAATCATATTTAATGAAACTATTCTTCAAATAAACACATCTCCAAGCTGAAATATATAGGTAGATAGTTTAAAATTTGACTCAGCAACTAGTGAACACTGCTTTTCTGTGGTGGTTTAATCTGACAAAGAGGAAAGATTCTTATATTTGGGGGGGGGGATGATTTATTCATGCAACTCAAAATTAGAGGAATGACTTGAAGACCAGTGTGAGCAGGCCAGTCCGGGCATGTCTGTGGGTGCAGTGCCAACCAGCATGACCCAGTGGGAGGTCCCGGGAGAGCCTAAACCATCATGGTGTGATGCTGGAAATCTCATTGATTGGCATGGGGAAAAGTGTGCAGAGATCAAGCGCCTGCCCCCAAGCCAAGGAATGTGGGTAGACTTGGAGGGGTATAAAGAGGCGTACGCAGGAGATGTGGGTGTCACTGATCGGGTGGTCGGACTGGGAGCGACCCACCTAGTGAATGGTCCTGGGTGGTTGAGCCAATGGCAAAGGGAAAGATGGTCGGAGCCCCTGCTGGCTCGCAACATGGACGTGGGACAGCAACACAGGAAGACGAGCTGTGCTATACCCTGACACAGTTGGGACCTCGGGGACCAAGCGGACAGGGGCGCAGAAGGGGAGGTGTCCACATTGTTGAGCCTCCTGAACCCTTGGGGAGGATGGGGAGGATGGTCCCAAAGGCGTTCGTACCGAGCCCGGGGTGTGGGTTTGACAGCGGACAGCGGGACTACCCATGCCCGGAGTGGGCTAAGCTCCCATGCTGCGGCACTTATTGTGTTCCACTACTCGAAGACCCAATGCCAACAAGGGAGAAGCCTGACCCAAAGGCTCCCCCCAACACTGCTCAGTACAGGGAGTACAGACTTTCCCTTCAGAAGTAGGACTTTAGTTAAGGCGCACAAGTTATTTAATAAAAGTTGAAAAGCGTGAGTGCCTCCTCATTTCTGTTCTTGCGCACCACCCAGAGCCAGAAAAAACCCCAAGGGTGAAGAAGAGGGACCCTTGACCTGCTTTCACAACCAGGATGGGAATGCAACTAGCTGCTACGGTCACAAGCCATCTTTCCAGTATTGCTTGCTTTGATTAGTGGTGATTTCCTACCACACAGG
Organism: Calotes versicolor; assembly: GCA_020711275.1. Classification (NCBI taxonomy): domain Eukaryota; kingdom Metazoa; phylum Chordata; class Lepidosauria; order Squamata; family Agamidae; genus Calotes; species Calotes versicolor. Next base: position 4,077 of record JAIOUR011649782.1, read on the forward strand.
TTTTTCCAGGTGTCTGCTATGGGAAATACCTGAATAACAGTGCCAGGTGCTGTTTTAAATTTGTTTTTAATTCAGACGTGCTTCGGTGTGTCAATCTATTTTAATATTTCCATGACTCTGTGTTCTTCTCCACTCCCTAAGGATCTACAGGTTACTCTGATACTATGAAAATAATTTTCCTTTGGACTATTTTCAAGTTCATTTCTGTTTCAATGTCCATGTTGATACCATTTACAATAGGTAAAAAGAATCAGTGTAACATAGCTTAGAACACATGTGCACTGCTTCTTGTATGAAGCATACAATAGTACATCTTCCTCAGGCACCATGAATCCGTGTGTGAGGAATGTCTTTAAAACTGATTATGTGATAGCATAAAATACATTTTTGGGGGCATTACTTATCCTTGGGTCAAACCTAGTTCAGCCACTTGTCTGAAACCACAGATCATAGCTTGTGGGTAGATCTTTTTCCATTTGCTTACTGGTATCAGATTTGAATTGATAGGTCATCTTTTTACCTATCCAAATAGCACTGGGAGTGGTGATATTTGATTCTGCTTCATCCTTAGAAACTATGACCGCCCAGGATTGCAAAATATACTTTATTTGGACTAATAATATATATGTGCTGTCAAGTAAATTCTGATTTACAGCAACCTTTCCAGGGCTTTCCCAGTAAAGAAAACCAGAAGTTATTTGCTGCTCTTTTCTACATGGGTATCCTGGAACTGTGCTGCTTGTCCATGGTTACACAACCTGTCTCTTTTCCTAGAAGGTGCAGTGAAGAATCAAACTTCCAACCTCTAGAACTGCAGCCAGCTACCTAAACCAGTGAGCCTTCAAGCCAGCAGCAGTTCCCCAAATACCTCAAACCAACAGAGCCAAGATTGTTCAAGAAAGTCCCCAAACACATATTTCCTGAGCTCTCCCTCCTTTTCCACATGATTTGTCTATATAACTAGATACACAAGGGGCATGGTGGCTCAGTGGGCTACTACCAAGGTAGCTGCACTGTGGTTTGAGTCCTGGGTGGTTCAAACTGTGGTTCAAACCCCATGCAGTGGAGCAAACTCCTGCTCCTAGTCCCAGCTCCTGCCGACCTAATAGTTCGAAAGCATGCAAATGCAAGTATCTATATATGTACCACCAGCGGCATAGCGTGGGTTGCCAGCACCCGGGGCAAGGGATGTATTTTGCGCCCCTAAGTTCTAACAACTTGTTCAAATGCTCTGGTTCAAACCAGCAGAATGCTACCACCATCCCCGCCTCCCATGGCCAGGAACTCCACCACCACTGGAGCACCCAATGGGCCTCCCCTCCCCCTCGCCAAGCCCAGGAAAGAGTACTCCACTGCCATTGGAGCGCCCAACAGGCTTCCCCTCCCCCTTGCCAAGCCCAGGTAAAGGGTGCTCCGCCGCCGCTGGAGCACCCGACGGGCCTTCCCGCCCCCAGTTATGAATGATGGAGCACTCATAACTGTTCTGGAAGGGCGCTTGTTGGGGGAAAATGCGCCCCCTGAAATCTTGCGCCCGGTGCCATGGCACCCCTCACGCTACGCCACTGTGTACCACCATAAAAAGCAGGAACGTAATAATGTTTCATGTGCCATGCCCAGCATCTGTTCACAACACTGACTCTTTGGCTAAAACACAACACTGACTCTTTGGCTAAAAACTGGAGATGAGCACCATCCCTAGAGTTGGATATGACTTCCATGTGCAGCTGGACTTGATCTTTACTTTACTTAATCAGATATACAGATCAAATACAAAAGGATATGATTTATGAAAACCATACAAAACTCATACAATTACTACAGTATATATTTGAGTATAAGTCTAGCTTTTCAGCCTATTTTAAGGGTTGAAAAGGCCCCCCTCGACTTATACTTGAGTCAGTAATAATAAGCCACTTATGTGTTCTCCAATGATTTTTTAAAGATAAAAATAGGTTCCTCGACTTATACTCGGATCTACTTATACTCGAGTATATACAGTATTTATTTGCATTATCTTATTCCTATTTTCTGGCCAGTTTCTGAACCATACAAAAACCCCTCTTATCCCATGTCTACTAAGTCATCTTTGGTAATGAACATTGTCAAAAACATTTAAGTATACGTAAACAGTGTCTACTGGCTTGTTGGTATCTTCGTACACATTTTCAAAATTTTCAAAGACTAAAAGGTTAGTGAGGTAGGAGTTACTTTAAACTCTTTGAAAACCTTTGGGCACGTGCCACCTAGAAATGGTGAACTGATTATTTGCATTTTGTCATTTAAAGACCACATTAGCATTACTTGACTCATTACTTCAGATTCAGCTCAACAAAATATCAGTTTAGCGATGGGTACATAACTAAATATTTAGTACTGGAGAAAAAAGTATTTTATTTATTTATTTAACATATTTTAACCTGCCTTTCTCCTTGAAAAGGATCCAAGGTGGCTTACAACATTGGAGAACAGTATACAATATACATAGCAGTTCTCAAGAAACAAGACAATATTCAAAGATAATAATAATGAGTAAGGAGAGGCAACACAAGATCATTAAAATACAATATCAGTGCAAAGAACAGACACAGAGGCAACATAACATTAAAATACAATATCAGTGTTTAGATTGGTCAGAGAACAGTTGGTACAAGTAGTTCTACATGCTTCAGACAAAGCAGTATTGTAAGCAGCCTAATAAGAATCACATACTAGGGTGTCCAAACTTTTTGCATGGAGGGCCGGATTTGATGAGGTGAACATGTGAGGGGGCTGGTGCCATTCACAACCTCCTCCAGGCAAGGGAAAGCTTCATATATGCACCCCCTCCTCAGAGAAAAAGGAACCACATCGCCTCCTCCCCAAAGAGAGCCATTGAGGATTAGGAGAAGCAAGGGGATGACTCCATGGTGCCACCCTGTTGTGCGCCCCCTCACTTCATGGTAGTTTAAAGGGAAGTTGTGGGAAGTCTCCCCTCTCATCCTGCTCTGTGGGAGGGTCTTCCTGGACTCCCCTCACCTGCCCTCCTTTTTTTCTGAGGAGAAAATAAACTCCATTTCTCATTGAGATAAGTGACAGGCTGAGCTGGCAGGGAGAACAGGCTGTGGACCACTCGAAATTTGAAAACAGGCCACATTTTGTCCCCGGGGTGGACTTTGGACATGCCTGTACTAGGCAGTCTGTTGGGAAAGCTTGCCTGAAGAGAAAGGTCTTTGCCTGCTTGCAGAAGGACATCAGAGATGGGGAATGTCTGACCTCCTGTGAGAGGGAGTTCCAACGTTTGGGAGCACTAGCAGAGAATGCTCTTTCCTGTGTTCTCATCAGCTGTGCCTGAGAAGATGGTGGGACTGAAGGAAAGGCCTCTCCTGAGGACTTTAACACCCGAGCCAGCTCATATTGAGAAATACATTCTTTGGGGTAGTTTGGGCCCAGGCCATTTTTCCAGTGGTGTGAAGTGGCAGCTCTAATTTACCGGGGGGGGGGGTTAAAGAAAAGAAAAGGATTTGAAAATTTGTGTAGAAAAAGAAATCCAAAGGACGACGTCTGGATATTTACCAATACACAACTGTAGAAGATTATGACACATTTATTAGACCACAAAAATATCAAACAATTAGTGCAAGCTTTCATGGAATTAAAATTTCATCTTCTGACATAGATCAATCAATTGTAGTACAGAAAAAGTATAAATTTGCCCAAAACACATGGCAAAGTTTGTGGTATCTGAAGACACTGATTTTTTTTAAAAAAGCAATGCTTGAAAAACCATATTCATTTGATTGTATGCTTAAGTAAGATTGAAAGAAATTATGCATAACTGGCTTATGTGTGAAAACTTTGATTTAACTTAATTCATGGATTGCCATCTTTATGCCAAGTTGTAGAGTTGACAGTATGTCACAGAGAATGTAGAACTACATCTTGGGCTCCCTTGTCACAATTCATTTGTGGTTTGGCTTTTACTTGAAGTTATCATCATTGTTTTCCATTTGGAGTTGGTAATGTAATCTTAAGGACAAATAATTCTAGTATCTTGCAGATGGTGGCCTGGGAAATAAAAGATGATAATGCAGAAAAACTTAACAAGCACTAGAACAAGCATGGGCAGCATATACTTGACAGCTGCCAGAGATGCACCTGTCAAGAAGGTAAGCATAACTCTTGTTCTAGCAAAGCACATACATGATTTGGCAAAAGCGAATAAAAGGTATAGTTAACTTGCAATGCTTTTTGGAATTTTGCTTCTTTGCATGTTAAGCAAATTTGGAACTGGCTGCTTCATCAAAGGAATTTAGAGGATGTCAACAATAAGATTCATTCAGACATGCACATGTGCACAAGTAACACCTATCCCTTTCCTTTGTTGCTTCCATCACAAAAATGGTCACAACGGAGTGTACTGTGCTGGGAAATCCAGTGCAGAGAAGGGAGGAAAGTACAGTTGGAGAGGGGGTGGGGAGGCCAAATGCTTGGGAGCAGAGTCTGAGGGGGAGCCTGCACCAGGAGTGTCGCTGATTCTCCTGCTGTAGCAGATGAGCAAGGAGAATGGTAGGTTGGCTCTCCTTGTGTGGGCCAAGATGTGGCTGCAGCAAGCCCCTTGCCCAACTGCCGAGCTGTCCTCCCACTCTCACCAGGCAGGTGGGCAGCAGGCACTTCTGCCTTGGGAAGGATGGAGCTGCTTAGAATGCAGAGGGAGGGACAGAAAGGAACAACAGCCATGGTGAGCCTGGCATGACCTACCCTACTCCACCTCCCCAGAAGCTCCATTTAGGGGGAAGCAATATTGCCCAAAGCTGGCCATGCTGGAGGAGAACTCTGTGGGTTCAGTAACTTGGCAGTTGGAGGCCACACCTTTTCTCTGGTTGGACATTGAAATGGCGGTCGAATAATTGAGGGAAAAGTTTGCGACTACCCATGGTCGTAAATCAAAACGGTTGCAAGTAGAGCCATTCATAAGTCAAGGTACCATTGTATACATATAAATTAAATTATTGGAAATTTAAGCAAGCTGATGCTTATAAGGGCCACAGAGACTAATTTGAATAGTATATATACAACAGGTTTTCAAAAAAAGAAGAAGAACTAAGAAGAAAGAAAGAAAATGGAAGGAAAGGAAAGAAATTACTTATTGTAAATATTGATGCATAGATAGATAGGGGTTGGCAACCTTTTCAAGCCAGGGGCCGAATCTCTGGGCCCCAGATTGGTGGGGGTGCTGGGCAAGCTCACCCCTGCCTTACTTGAAAACCCACTCCTGCCTTACTCCCCCATTACTGCTGCCCCCAGACACCCTGCCACCACAGGGGGGCTTCCCTACCTGAAGAAGCCCCCTGTGGTGGCTGAAGAAGAAGCCATGTGGGTGCTTCGGGCCAGTGGCTGGTCAGCCCAATAGTCAAAAGTTCCATGCCTGCAGTAGTGCTGAGGCAGGGTGGACACCCTGGGCCGGTGAGAGGCCAGCCCACCAACTGAAAGATCCACAGCAGGAACAGTGCTGAGAGTCAGTGGGAGACGAGCCCACCAGCGTAAAGAACTGGGTATTATATACTCACTGCAGAAGGGAGACAGACTCAGAAGTATAAAAGGAAATCCTTTATTATCCATTCCAGTTAAAACCGAGAGAAGGAAGATGCCGACCAAACCCCTGCCCTGCCCTTATATACCTCTCCAATCATAACTATTGGCCAACAGGTGAGGGGCCGGGGAACGTAGGTCCAGATCCTCTCAAGATCTCTGACTACAGTTCTTATTGCCTCCCAATACATAACACCCCTCCCCCCAAGTATCAACATAAGGAACTAACATAGTCCTCTAAATAAGTGGGCCTGCGCTGCTCTTGTTGAGAACGGCACAGCTCCACCACCGGCTGTGCAGGGAGGGATACAGCTTCGAATGGAGACTCAGACATGACTGGAAGTTCCTGCGGTGGACTTTGTATTAACTCCGTTCTACCTACAGTCCTGTTAGGATCAGGGATCACTACCTCAGATTCCGGATCTGAAATAGGTTCTATTTCAGGGGTAGATGCTTCATGATTACCCTTCATATCCCCAACATTTTCAGGGGCTGTCTCAATTTCCCTCTGTATGGGTGTGCGCATTCAGAGTTGGTCCAAGTGATGCTTCCACAGCAACCCCCCTTCCAATCCCACTTCATAAGAGACCAGCCCTGTACAACAGACAATTTTCCCTGGCTCCCAAACCTGATCCCCACCATAATTTCGGGCATACACAGAGTCACCAGGTGAAAATCCTCTTGGTGCACTCCGTACCTCTATAGAAGGGCGTTGGTCCAGAGCTCGATCCAGATGGATCCGATCTAACAAGGTGGTAAGCCGATGTCCCTTGAGTCCCTCGGCTGGACTCCGGACTGTTGTTGTACTTGGAGTCACATGCTGAGCAAACAAATACGCTGACAACCGGATGACCAGTCACCCCGAATAATATGACGGAGCGTATCCTTAGTGGTTCTAACTATGCGTTCTGCTTGGCCATTAGTGTGGCCCAATGGAAAGGGGCAGATCGAATATGACAGATCCCATACCTAATCATAAAGTCCTGAAATTTGGCTGAAGTGAAAGCAGAGCCATTGTCACTGACCAAGGTGTCCAGTAGGTGGCAAACAACTTCCACAAAGCATTAACTATCACCCTTGTGGATGTGGTTAGAACGGGGATTACCTCCAACCACTTGGAGTAGGAATCGACCACTATCAAAAATTGTTTTCCTTGAAATAGACCTGCAAAATCCACATGCAGGCAGGACCATGGGGAGCGTGTCGTCTCCCATGGCTGAACTGGGGCTTTGGGATCGACTGGCCAAGAGAGCTGACATGGCTCGCATTTCTTTACCCAAGCCTCTATCTCCACATCAATTCCCGGCCACCACATGTAACTGTGGGCCAGTGACTTCATTCTTACAATCCCTGGGTGAAGCTCCTCCAAAACTTTATTCCTTAAGGGTGGAGGAACTACAACCCTACATCCCCAGTGGGTAGACAGCTTGTTTTTACGAGTTGTAAAACTGGCAAATTCAGGACCTGGTTTGCCAGGCCACCCCCTTTCAGGATGCGGGAAAGTACTCGATCTTTCCTTGTTGCCCCTGCAATGTCCTTCACCTGCAGAGGTTGATCAGGCAAGTCCTCCAATCTTAAAATCTGGTAGGCTGGTGCAGGATCCGATCCCCATTCTGGTTAGGGTAATCTACTAAGAGCATCAGCGTGGTCCATCGATTTTCCTGGCTGATAACACAAAAAATCATGAAACTTTTAAACTCTTTTCACAATAGCCAAACCCTCTTTGTCAATTTGTGAATAGTTTCTTTCTGCAGCTGATAACGTTTGGGGAAAAAATAGGTCACAGGAACTTCTCTCCCATCTGGAAGCTGATGACCCAATACAGCACCCATCCCATATGGGGAGGCATCGCATGCCAAAACCAGTTTTTCATCAAAGTGGGCCAAAACAGAGTTAGAGACTAACAATTCCTTAACAGCCTGAAAAGCTCTTGCCTGGCATGGCCCCCATACCCATGGGGCATGTTTGTCCAAAATGGTTCTGCTACTGCAGCCTTGTGCGGGAGAAAATTATGATAAAAATTTAACAGTCCTAAGAAAACCTGCAGCTTTGTCTTGTTCTCTGGATGTGGGGCCTCGCAAATTGCCATACCTTATCTTCCGTTGGATGCACTCCATCGGCATCAACTCTGAATCCTTAAAAAATTCACACTCGGCAACCCCAATAAACACTTTTGCTTTTTCACTTTAAGTCTTGCTGCCTGAAAACACTGAAGAACTGAATGAAGCCTGACTGCAAACTCCTTCCTAGATGATGCTGCAATCAGAACATCATCAAAAAAGGGAGTGACCCCTGGGATGCCTTTAAGGAGATTATCTATCAGGTTCTGAAACAGTCCAGGGGCCACACTCACTCCAAACTGCAAGCGTTTAACCTTAAATGCCCCTTTATGGGTCACAATAGTCTGAGCCTCGGCTGTGATTTCATCACTCGGCAGCTGTTGGTAAGCTTGTGCCAGGTCCAGCTTGCCAAAAACCTTTGCGCCAGCTAAAGTGGCCAGCACATGGTTTACTACCGGGACCGGGTATGCACGCTCCTGTAGGGCCCAGTTTAAAGTGCACTTATAGTCCCCACAGATACGGACTGAACCATCTGGCTTGACTGGTGTCACAATTGGAGTTTCCCAAATACCCAAGTCTGTAGGCTCTAAAAACACCTGTGCCACCAAACGATCCAGCTCCTCGTCTATATGTGGCTTTAAAGCAAATGGAACCCGACGGGCCTTAACCCGTATTGGTTGCACTGCGGGATTGAGCCTCAGGGAAATCAGGGGTCCTTTATATGACCCCAATATTTCATCAAAAACTGCAGGAAATTCTTGGCAGACGGTCTCCAAATCTGCTCCGAGGGAAACCTGGTTCAGTCCATAAACTCCTAAGCCCAAGGATTCAAATCATGCTAGACCCAGCAAGCTGGAGAAGGACCCCTCAACTACTATGAGGTCTAGCCACTTTGTATGCCCTTTAAATTGGACCTTAAATGTCCCCATTCCCTTGATCTTAATAGCATTCCTCTGAAAATCCTGCAGCCTGACTGGGGTGGGGCAAAGGGATGCACCCCTGTTGGAACAGAGTTTTTTCAGTATTTTAGCTGAGATTATAGAAAATGAGGAGCCCGTGTCCAGCTCCATGATACAGGGAGAGCTTGTTGGAGCTAGTAGCTGGCACTAGCATCACCCCTGTTGTTGAGAGGGAAAGCAACTCCTCTTCATCACACACCTCGTGGACTCGCTGTCTTGGCCAGTCCCCAATTGGCCTGGACTGACACATGCGAAAAATGTGGCCCCTTTTGTGGCAAACAGCATCTCAGAAATGGCAAGTACGGCGCTGGTGTGTGTCTCCACAGCTGGCACAGTTTTCTTGTTGTATCTGTGCAGCCCGCTGTTTCTGCAGTGCAGGTGTTGCTTGTGAGCGATGGTCTCTGGTCCAACCACTAGCAGTGTGGTGCATGTCCTCCTGATCACTTCTTCCTACAGGTGGCTCTTGTTGTACCGAGTGTGCTCTTTGTTCCAACAGAAGGCTATGCTCCCTGGGCTGGCCGTTGTTGCCCTGACAGGCAATGGAGAGTTTCAAAGCCTCAGGCATGGTCACCTCATCCCAGGCAAGCAGTTTACTCTGGAGATGCTGGTCCCGCAACCCCACGATAAATCTCTCAAGGAGTCTCTCCTTGAGATTCGCATATCCACAGTGCATTATGATCTTATGAAGTGCTGCAATGTAGTCACACACCGACTCTTCCACCTGCTGGTCACACTGAACAAAATCAAAACAGCAGTGGTTTTTTGTTGGTTGAGGGGCAAGGCGGCATGTCAAGGTCACTGTCAAGCCCTGATCTCACTGTCGATAATCTGTGCAGAATCCTCCCTTTTACTCCGAAGTAAGAAATGTTTTCCCCCTTTTCTTCTCTGGGTATTCTTTTACTCCGCTGTCCTAAATCACCATTCCACCAGGTTGCGCTGTTCCTTTAACAATTTATGACATCACTTATGACATATCTGGCAACTGTTTCTTTCCCCCAGTGCTCACTGGCAATTGTAGTTGATCGGAGGATTGCCTCCTTTAGAAGAACATGAGCTTTCCGATACTGAACTACAACACCCAGTCTACATTGTGCAGTTTCTCTGTGGGGCTACATAGCCAGATTCCATGCTGTGTTTTTATTTCTCTTGTTTTGTTTCTCCTGTTTCCCAGCCAGCTGTTTACTTTACAGTTTACAATGACAGCCAGGATCTGAGCCCTACCTTCTAAAATCTTTGAGGCTTCTTCTGCACCGGGACTCAGCCCAGCTGCCGCACTGGGAGAAGCAGCACAGTGTGAGGGAAGCAGCGGGGAGTGGAGGCAAAATTGGGTGGTCAAGGGGGCCGGAGCTGCTCTCCTTTGTCGTTGCCAAGACTTGGGATAGCTGGATGAAGAACTGCGGGAGATGCGAGAGGCACAGGTAGGGGGAGTCATTTTTGCCTTTTTACAGATCTCTGTGACCTGTAGCTCGCATGCTGAAAAAGTGTGGGCACCTTTGCTCTAAGAGTGGAATGGCTGCTGTAGAAGTATACTGTTGTCTCAGTAGAGTAAAAATATTACTCTACGAAGGGCCCATTGGAATAATACTAATAAGCTTTATTTATATTCCACCTTTCTCCACGGAGGGACCCAAGGCAGCTACACTGCCACCTTGTGTTTATAGATGGACACAACAGAAAAGGCAAGTATCTGCGGAGATAACTGGTGGAAATTGAAAACAGTTGCTTCGAAGTAAATACCACGTGATTCTTTACTCCACCCATCGAAGTATCTGACAGGCACAGCAATTTTACAAGTGAGATCATGGCTTCTGTTCCTCAAATGTACAAACATCAACGTCCTGAGGGGGCATCAAACTTTCCAGTAAGGTATTGCTATTGCAGGAATACCCAGCACAGTCATCAGCAAAGCCTGTTTCTTGGCCTCGTCGTCTATATCCTGCATGAGGATATGGCCCTTGATCTTACGCAGCCATTGAGGCCAACCCTCTGGGTGACACAGGTCAAATTCCGACAAGGCCGGGCTAAAGCTTCCTGCCTTCCTCTGACCTTGTGCTGGCCTGGCTCCATTCCCTGAGCTCCCAGCTGGCTCCATCCTGGCAGTGTTATTTCACAGCTGCACAACAGATAACAGGGCTGCAAACGTCTAATGACAAAGCCTTATCCCACCTTTGTCGCCAGTATTATATACTCACTCCAGAAGGGAGGCAGACTCAGAAGTAGAAAAGGAAGTTCTTTATTGTTCACTCCATTCCAGTTAAAACCGAGAGAAGGAAGACGCCGACCAAACCCCCACCCTGGCCTTATATACCTCTCCAATCATAACTATTGGCCAACAGGTGAGGGGCTGGGGAACCGAGGTCCAGATCCTCTCAAGATCTCCAACCACAGTTCTTATTGCCTCCCAATACATAACACTGTGGTGGCAGCTACTACTGTGGTGAGCCAAAGAGAGCCACTGCCGGATGCATAGTGGCTCTCTTCCGGGATACAGGCATAATTTAAATGTAAACTTCCCATTGGCCCATTAGAGCATATGGACCAGGATCCCATACTTCTGACCAAAAATGGCAGCCCTCAGCAAGGATGTGTGCCTCTTCAAGCCATTTTCCCCTTTCCCACATTTTTCAGGGGGTGGGTGTGTTTGCTTGTTGGTGAGCAGCTCTGGGGCCACATGGGGACCCTTGGGGGGTACATTTTATCCAAGGGCTGGGGGTTGCTGACCCCTGCTTTGAAAGATACAGGGAGATGAGCAATTTCTCCTCAGCTTATCTTTTTTGAGGGGCTATGTGGGGTACTGAGGAATCCTAGGAGTATTATCCTGGTGAATCACATGTGGCCCATGGGCTGCATATTGCCCTCTCCTGAATGAATAGCCAGTCCCTGGACCTTCTGTTACTCACGATTACTTCTCCTTCCTGTTCACCGACTCTCTTTAAGGACAATAGTAAAACAAGGGAGAAGTCCCCTCCCAAACATCTTGTCCTGCCTGTTTCTCTTTTTGTCTTTTAACCCCTCTGTCCTGTTGCACAGAGTAAGAGGGAAGGGAATAGGAGCCATTGAAAGCTATTTGTTTCTCCACACAAAAGAACTGGTAATCATGTCTATTTAAGAGAAAAATTCAACTGTTCTGCTGAAAACACAATTAAATGGAATTGCATAGTCACAATCAACAGAGGTCCAGAAATGTTGATGCATTTCCTTCAGCCTAATTAATAACCCATACGTGTAACATAAGGTACAACTGAATTAATTTCCAATTGTCTCTTGCTAACATTATTCAGGAGACAGCCATCTTAAAGAAAAGCAAGTCTGTCTTTTATCTGTGTAGACTGTTCTGTAATCATTTGAGTGCAGGGAAAATTGTTCATACATTTGGTGTTAAGTGCCTACCTGTGGAGATGGCTTTTTTCTCTTTCCCACGATTATTACTATAGCTGGCAAAGTGTTTATAGGAGTTAAGTTTCTCCATCATGCTGCTGTGTCAAGACTAATGGAACATTTTATGGACTGATATTTCATATTTCAGTGGCTTACTGAATATGGCTGTGTTTTGCCCCTTTCTAAGAGGAAGGAAATTTGATATCAGAAGGAATAATCACATACTCAGAATAGAATCAGCCATCACCTAATTTTGGCAAATGTCTTGTAACTCAAATCATCTGGAAAAAAAATCTAGAGCACATCATCTGCTTTTCATGTCCTTATAGATATAGTGTTATTAACAGTACACACAAAGTCCCGAACCTCTCCTGTCATTCCTCTTGCCTTCCTTTGCATCCCTCTTTGAAAGCCAAGAATGAGAAATGCCTGTGATTTATTTAGTGGATGTTGTTCATCTGTTGTCTTTTATATCCCTCCAGCTGAGATCAAGTAAAAACCAGTGTAAACATACCAGACATACAAATAAAGTTTCTCTTGTGAAGATTATTCAATTAGGGCAAGATGGTGGATAGGTTCATAGCATGTATTATATAAATGTGTTGTGTAGCCCTTTTCCTGGACAAGTTGAGAACATGGACATCAGCAAATTTCATAGTGGGTATAGGCAAAGCTGAAGCATGTGGGGTTCCCCAGCATTGCAGTATTGGACAGCTCTTTCTCTTTCTGTGCTGTATGCAAAGCAGAAGAGGAAATATTGCTGGCACTTTTTGAAAGCAGGCAGGAGCCTTCACAACGAAGAAAGAGATGGATGAGAGATAGTTGTGTGATGGGTGAGACTGTGAGGCTTTTTTACCACAGGTGTTCCAACCAACAATATTGACTTTCAGTGCTTAATTGAAACAGCATTAAATTCATGATCTACTAAATGTCTTTAGGGATGTGAGCCTCATGTTCTCAGGAGAGAGAAAAAACACAAATTTCTTAAAACAAAAATCTGCCCATGCCCACCCTAACCCTAAAGACCACTCACCAAATCTTGTTGGATTTCTCTGATGTTTTATGGCCTTAAAATTATGGGGTGGGGGGTGGGGGAATGGCAAGCTGTGCAGAACTGTAACAATTCTGGTGCAGAATGAAATCTCTCAGGCACAGGTTTGCCCTGGAAAAGACAAAATACCAAACTCTGCAGGATTCTCTGAAGCATTCACTCCGGTGCAGAAAGCATCTTTCTTGGCAGAAGTAACTTGCAAAGGACATCACACTGCACAGAATTTGGCATAGAAACTGTAAGGGGAGAATGAAATGGGGGATGAGACCCCTCTGAATAAATCAGGAGATGAGGAATGAACCTGACATTTTATTTCTCTGGGAAGCTAGAAATCTTCACTCATGAAGGAGGACGCCTCAGTGGGAAGTCTTGACCTAGTGAGAGTCAGAAAATTGCTTTAAAAAGGAGAAAATTTGTTAGTCTCATTCTTAATATGAATCCTAATCATAGCAGCATTTTCTAGTATATGACTCTGACACTTGAAACCTTAAAATATGTCTGTCCATACTGTGCTCCATCAAGCTTAAAATAACCATATGTGACAGCCCACCCCTTTTTGCTGCTGACATGTAATTGCAAAAAAAAGTTTTAGATTGTACCTTATCAATGTTTGATATTTTGTATGCATAGAGTTCAAAAATCGGTAAAAGTGGTATAAAAACTGCAACTCTAGAAATGAATATTGTGCTCAAAAATGAGGTTTAAACAGTAGCATCTAGAGGTCACTGCCTCAACCATAAATCAGACACTGGTAAGAAGAGATGGGGACAAAACAAAAAATGAAGCACTGTTTCATTGTTTCATTGCCTATCAAATCGGTTTGAGATGAACCAAATCGATCAAGGCTGTTCAGTTCGAGCTTGAGTACTTCCTGGTACAGATAGCAAAGAGGCATAGTCCACTCACACACTATGGCCTTGGCTCTTCTTGGGGGAGGAAGGGTGGGTGGGTCCTGCCTGTGGGGACCTCATGTGGTCCCTCTCCCTCTCCCACAGAGTTATCTATGAAGCCAATTGGCTTGGTAGATAAACGTTTTCTGAGGGGAGGGGGACTTGGGGGCAGCTTGTTGAGAGGTCTGGTTTGGGTTAATTTCATTCCTGAATCGAACCAGCAAAAATCTGGGTTGTGAACAAAATGAACCCAAACCGCCACCCCATGGAATGAATAGAACTAAACCGCTATTTTTGCGGTTTGTGACAAACTCTACTGGTACGATTTCTTTACATATGACAAAATGTTCATTCCATACATTGCATTTTGACAAGAATTAACTGGGATGGTTTATTCACGTGTGACCTAAAATCACAATAACATTTTTGTTAAGATCTTGGAAGTTCATTGACAAAATGAGTAAGAGAGAAGAGTAGCTGCTTCACACACATTGCATGTGTAATTTAGTGAAGTACTACTTGATACTTTGTCTTACTGAGCTGATGAGTCTGTTTGGGGAGGTCTAGCTGATATGGTAATGGCACTGCTGGTTTTTCCACCAACTTGTGTGACCCATGAGAGAGTGTTCTCTCAAGTGTCCACACCACTCACACATGGAATCTGAATCTATAGAAAAATGTTTTTATCTTAAGATCAGCCTACCACTGTTGACCTTCCCTGAAGTCCCCTTGAAGTAAGAAAGAATGACATACTGTATTCTACTGACAGCACTAATTGTGTCATGCTTATCAGTCTGCTGCCCCCCCCCCTTTTTGCCTGTTTTGTTCTTCCAACTTCAGCTATAGAGTGGCCCAAGCTGTTGGTACAGTTCCCACTCATCAGAGTCTCTCTTCTGCTCCAGTTTTCCTGCCAGTGCTGCCCAGTGTATTTTACCAGGTACAACTTGCCAACAGCTTCCCCAGTGCTGCTGGAATTTTCTACTATAACTCCCTCTGTTTAGAGCTGAATTAATTTGTCCATTGCAGTCTTTTTTAACCCCTGGCTTCTGCTGACTGTTACTTTTTTTCATTGGCAAAATAACTGGGAAGATGTCAGAGGTCACATGGGAGACCTTTAATAATGATTACCTTGTTTATGTTTTTTAAAGTGGAAAATATAATACAGTGGTACCCCATTTAATAAATGGTTCACTCAATGTGAAATCCGAATATGCTTGAAAAACTTTACACTGTCCATTGAACGAACTTTTAATAGGATTGGTTCATGCAACGTTTTGAATAGGGTTGGTTCACTTAAGGAATTTTGGTAGGGTTTGTTCGTATAATGAAAGTTGTCCCCCAGCATGCATTGCATCTAGGGGATACTGTACAGGCTTGTACTGCAGGTCTTTGGGGGTAGCACATGGTAAGGAGTGGAGCTTTGGAGAGAGTTGGAGAGAGAAAGAGAGTATTGAAGAGGGTTAGAGTACCTTGGATCTTTGGACTTTTCAAGCTGTAGGGAACTAATCTTCATCAATTGAATGTTCTGCTTTGTGTGGGGTGGGTGGTGGAATTTTGGGTTTTCTTGATTTTCCTTGCTATGTGTTTGTGAGTTGGGGAAATGTTCTTCAGGCCCATATCAGATGCTTTTTCCCCAAGTTTGGTGACTTTTTTCTTTTTGATGGGGACAGGTAATGTTTGTGCTTTGTGTGGAATGGATGGAGGATCAGGGACTATTTCTGATTTTTCTTTATGCTTTGTGTGATTCTCCGCCCCTGCCATTCCATGTCCTTAGGCCTCATTCCTATTTGGTTGAGGACTATTTCTGGTTTTTCCTTATGTTTTGTGATTGAATGTTCTACTTTGTATGGTATGGTTGGTGGAATTTTCGGGTTTGGTGAAAGTTACTGGTGTTGTTTATTGTGTTAAACTCATCTTGGCTCCTTGTTTTACAGGAAGTGATGGGGACACATAGTCACAATCACTGGGGCCACACAACACAGTCATTATGAACACAAGATTGTGCAAGTGGGCTAAAAGTCAGGAGACAGGTTGTTTCTGCTTTCTGTGCTTTGGATTCTCTTTGTCTTGGTATAATAAAAAAAATGGAAGGATTACACTCTGCTGGAGCCCATACATTCTTCCATTACTTAACAGGCATATTGGTGCTCTTTCTCAATGATTGACTTAAGCACAAGTCAATCCCAACATTATCCCAGTAGTTTCCTTCAGTTCCTGCTGGCTGCTTCTAGTCATTACACAGATTGTTCATCAGGGCACTGTAAACAGTAGAAATGTAAGAACTGACAATACCTGCCATGTTTGTTATCATGGAGTTTTTAGCTCATACCTAGACAGCAGGCAGGTTTGCAAGTTGTGCATGATTAAACTTCACATAAAAAACCTTGCATTCCAGAGTGTATATTTACAAGTACTACGGCAGCACTTGCTCTTTCTAAGATACAGTATGTCAAAGTAATATCACTCCTAATTCCTTTATCATTAATTTGTCTATTCTGTTTTCTTCTTTAAGTAAGATAAGCATTTAGTAATAAATAGAGGAGAAAATATGATCCTGATGCAAATGCTGTTGTTAATGACATGATCTGCACTCGGTCTCATTATTTTCCAAATAATAATGACAGCTAATTTAAGCGTAATGCACGGGCAATTTCTTGGAGTATCCACACTAACAGTTTTTGGAGAGATAATGATGTCAAGGCTGAGTTTAAAAAGTGAAGCATAATTTAGCCGATTCTCAGCTCAGTGAGCAAAGATAAAAATCCCTTTTGTAAGAAAATTACCCTGCTGAAAACATAGAAATCACTCATAATTCAGCAGATCTAACAAAACTTTGTCATTGTAATGCAAGGCTCTCATTGATGAAGTGCAAAGCTGCGTGCATCCAGTCCACTAAAAAAAAATTAAGAGCTTCTGCCAATGTGAATGTTTTGTTATAACAGTGATACGTGTACTTGCAACTGGCTAAGGGGCAGGAAGTAGATACTTCTCCAAATGGAGGGAAGTCAAGAGTGGGGTCCCCCAAGGTTCAGTACTGGGATCCCTGCTTTTCAACCTCTTTGTAAATGATCTGGAAGAAGGAGTAAATAGCAAGGTAGCCAAATTTGCTGATGACACTAAATTATAAAGGTTTGTAAAAATGGAGAGAGACTGTGAGGAACTCCAGGAGGATCTCTCAAGACTGGAGGAGTGGCCAAACTAGTGGCAAATGAGCTCCAACATTAGTAAGTGCAGAGTGATGCATGTTGGGGCAAAAAAAAACCTTAATTATATTTATAAACTGACGGGGTCTGAACTCTCTGCAACAAACCAGGAAAGGGATCTTGGCGTCCTGGTGGATAGTTCAATGAAAGAGTCAACCCAGTGTGCCGCAGTGGTGAAAAATGCAAACTCAATGATAGGGATCATTAGAAAGGGTATAGAAAATAAATAAGCAAGTGTCATTTTGCCTCTTTTTAAATCTATGGTGAGGCCCCATCTGGAGTATTGTGTCCAGTTCTGTCACCACACCTCCAGAAGGATATTGTGGAAATGAAAAAAGTGCAGAGGAGGGCAACCAGAATGATTAGAAATCTGGAACACCTTTCTTACCATCTGAGGCTGCAACACCTGGGCCTTTTTACTCTTGAATTACGGTGTTTGAGAGGGGATCTAACTGAAGTTTATAAAATTATGCACAGTGTGGACAAAGTAGATAAGGAAGAACTGTTTTCCCTATCACACAACACTAGAACTAGGGGGCACTCCATGAACCCTTGGGGTGCTAAATCTCAAACAAATAAAAGAAAGTACTTTTACACCCAGAGGAAGTGGCCTGTGGAACTCCTTGCCAGAAGAAGTGGTGACGGCTGTCAGCCTTGGCACCTTTTAGAGAAGATTGGACCAATTTATTGAGAATAGGGTATGAAAAATTACAACTATGGTACTTCTTACAACTATGGAGGCCTAAGAACAACCTCCGGGTTGGAAAGATAGGTAAGATATCTCATAATTTGCAGGGATAATAAGCAGACGTCTGCTTGGGAATACCCTGAAGCAGATGGTAAGCCACTGTGTGAGACAGAATGCTGGACTTGATGCGCTGTGGCCTGTTCCAGAAAGGCTGTTCTTACATTCTTTTGTTCTTATGGCTGTTTCTACTGGAACGAAAATGGCTATTTGGTACAGACGATAATAGACCGGGTGAATAAAATCCATTCCCTCCATATTCTTGCACAAGAGAATGAAGAACATAAATGTTTTCTTGCTTCACCTGAGAGATAGTGACATTTTTCATCAGTTTCAATGACAGTCTGCACATGTCATGGAACTGGATTTTGCCCCTTTGAACCAGTTTGCAAAAGTGCTAATCTAAAGTAGTAGCAGAAAAATTAATTTAAAGAAGTAAACCACCTGTTCTTTTTCTACTTTTTCTCAAGAAATCTGGCAGACGCTAGTGAATACTTGGCAGTGTCCCAACATATTATTAGCTGTCATGGTACCAAGATGGCCTACCTCTTAAATATCTGGATGTCTCCTTTAATGAGGAAGAAAGCTAAGCCCTGGGCTAAAGAATAATGAGGACAAGAGATGGGCATGAAATGAAACATCCTTAGTCATTTCGTTAGCTAACAAACTGATTCGTGATGAAATGAACCAATTCTAGCAAATCATTTCGATTCATCAACAAAACAGTAATTTTCCCAAATGTTCAATGAATTGGTTCATTAGCTGGGGGCAGCTCCCTTACTGCCTAATAACATGGTCCCCAGAGCACTAGTCTTCCCAAACCTGGGGTGCTTACAGGAAAGGGACCCTTCTAACCTATACTCAAAAAATGGTTTGCTCTGATTTGTAGTTTTCAGGTTAGGGGCTTTTTTCTGAACCATGTTTTCCTGGGGGAAAAATAGCTGCTCGCCATGTTTTCCCATGCCTTTGAAGGGGGGAGCCCATGTTTCAGCTCATAATTTGACCCCCAGAGCACTAGAATTCACCAAACGTCATGTGATTACAGGAAAGGGGTCCTTCTAACCTACATCTAAACATTGGGTCACTCTGACTTGTAATTTTCAGATGCGGGGCTTTTTTCTGAACCAGGAAGTGTTTGCAATAGTTTCACTTTTAAGCCATGTGGTCAGCTTGGGAAGGGAGAAGAAATACTTTTCCTCTAATTACTCCACCTTCAGAGCACCAATGTTTTCAAAATTGCAAGTGCTTACAGGAAACGGGTCATTCTAACCTACACTCAAAAATTGGATCATTCCGGCATGTAGTTTGTGGGTTCTGGGGGGCATGTTTTTTTAAACTTTACTGGTGGGTGGGAGTTAGCAACAAGACTGACAGGTCTCTGTGAACCAATCCAGAAGGAGGAAAATTGGCTTACAGTAGTACTTTCCCCCCTCATTTGGATCATTATTCAAGTGCATGCTGGGGGAATCCACTTTAGCATGAATAACTCCACCCCCTGAAACACCCCCCCCCCCAATATGTAGGTTAGAGCTAGTGCAAGGAAG
>JAIOUR011649783.1:0-11626 GCA_020711275.1 Calotes versicolor
TAAATAAATAAATAAATAAATAAATAAATAAATAAATAAATAAATAAATAAATAAATAAATAAATAAATAAATATTGTTAAAGTTACATCTGAAGTGAGTCTTAGTAATTTCAGGGGAAAGTTCAGTGAATGGTGGCAGTGAAACAGCTAAAGAACTGGCGGTGTAGGTCAACAGGCCATGAAACATCTGGAGGCATGCACATGAACACCACAGAATCCTTGTGTAAAGAGCATTACAGTAGTCTAAACTCAAGACTATGATTGAATGGACAAGCATGGTCAGTGCCTTGGTGTCTAGACAGGGGTGCAACTGGGCGATCCGTCGAAAGTTGTAATAGGCAGATCAGATCACCTTGATCTCCATAATGAGGATCAAGATGGAGACCCAAGCTACAGACCTCACTCTTCACTCACTAACAATAAGAGTCGCAACCCCAAAAGGAGAGGGAGATTTCCAGATCCCTAACACCAAGGGAACCAATCTGCATGACTTTTGTCTTGTCTAGGTTTAAACTCAGACTATTTGTCCTCTCAAGAGACACACAGCTGTGTCCCTTGAGAGGATTGTGGTTGGAAAAAAGACATTACTGATGATCCCTCCCAGTGCCCTCATATAGATATTAAAGAGCATTGGGGACATGATTGACCCCTGTGGCATCCTGCAATTGATGACCATGGGGCCAATACATTCTCCCTAAACTGCACTCTCTAGGGACAGCCCTCTAAAAAGCATGGGAACCAATCAGAGCCAAGCCAACAGAGAGTCTCCCCAGGATGATACTGTGGTCAATTGGTATCAAAGGCGGCTGAGATGTCAAGGAGGACCAACACTTCGTTGGTCAACCTCAACAGGTCAGCCTGCAGGGCAAACTATGCATCTTTCCATACCATGAAGTGGCCTGAAGCCTGACTGGAAAGTTTCATCCAAAAGAGCCTGAAGCTGACAATCCATCACCCTCTTGATTACCTTGCCAAGGAAGGAAACATTGTCAACAAGCCTATGAATACCAATGTCATCCAGCACCAAGCTCAGTTTCTTCCAGCCTAATGAGTGCCTCTTTGAGGACAAGAGGAACCAAGTCCTCCTGGAGAGACCCATTAATTAGCTGGAGCCAATTTAGTGATCACGGGCCTGGCAACTTTAATTAGCCAGACTGGGCAAGAATTCAAAGAGGTGTTGGGGGCCGTACAACAGTCAATCACTTAGTCTACCTTAGCTGCTGTCACAGGCTGAATTTGAGTAAGACTCAGTGGACAAGACAAAGCACTGGATGTTTCTGCTCTATCTATTATTTTCAAATGGGGATCTAGGTCTCATGGGATGGCCTCCATTTTAGATTTTTAAAATGCTGCAAATTGGTTACAACAGATGCTATGGAGAACAGGACAGAATTGAATTCAATGCAGATATGTCAGTATTGTACCTGTTTTTGTGTGATTGGCGTAAAACAGTGGTTCCCAACTTTAACTCTGGGTTTCCTGGACTGCAACTCCCAGAAACCTCAGCCAGCACAATTGATGGTGAAGGCTTCTGGAAATCATAGTCCAAGAATACCAGTTACCAGGGCTTTTTTCTCAGTGAAAAGGTGATGGCACCTACCCCCCTCCCTGGCCATGCTTGCACGCACCTGCCCCACCAGCCAGATTGTGTGCAGCTGCCCCGCCTGCCTCAGGCAGCCGCCATCGCCACTGCCACCATCGTGGAAGGCCCGAGCGCCCATCCCGCTCCTCTCCGGCGGTGCGGAGCTGTCCGCCCACGGTGCTGATGGGGGCCGCCAGAGAAGAGCAAGACAGGCGCTCGGGCCCTCCACGGCAGCGGCTGTGCCGAGGGCAGCAATGGTGGTGATGGCAGCAGTGATGGCAGTGGCGATGGCAGGAGCCCGGGGGGGAAGCGTCCCCTGGGAAAAGCCATGAGAGAAAAGGTGGTGGAACACCGTTCCAGGTCATCATCATTGGCATCCTTCAGTCTCGAGAGACTATGGAATCATGCCTGGAGTAGAAATCCAAATGGGCATGAGGCCTGGGTAGGTTGATATGGAGGTTAGGCTGTTACCCAAGCAGCAATACCCCCCTCTCCACGTAATCATTGCACCAGAAAAAAAGCTCTGCCTGTTACCCAAGATTGGGAACCACTGACATAAGGGAACTGAGGTAAAGCTGTTTATTTTTATTTTTAAATAAAACATTATTTGATACTTCATGCCTATGATGGCATGTAAGCATTATTTCATTCATATAACAACCAGTCTTCTGGAGAATGCCTTCCAGATGCTTGGCAATACTACCTAGGGTAGACAACATCAGCAGGGCTGATGGACACTGCAGACCATAACATGTGAAAGTTATCAGATTGGTCTGAAGGGTAGGATGTTGACCTTAGATACCATGACAAATTCTTTTACAGCAAGAACAGCTGCAAGAGACTGCAAAGAAATGCTCCAGATGCTAACCTCCCTGCTATTAATTTAAAAAGCGCAGCAATCTGAGTGCCCTTAGATTGATACTTGGTAGGCATGCCATATCAGATCTCTATCTCTGTCAAGGTTTGAAATAAAGAGAGAAATGCCTCTTTTACCCCGCTACTAAATACAAGCAAGCTGATATACCTTTATTGGGTCCATCAATGGCAGGCTTTAGCAAAGCCAGGATTTCAACACTGTCACCAATCCGTGCATAGTAAGAGCAGTCATGGCCAAGGGCATCAACCAAATTGACATCTGCACCATTTTTCAGCAATACCTCCACAGCATCCTTGCAGCCATATTCGCAGCCTAACATTAGAGCAGTTCTACAGACAAAGAAGAAAATCACAGGTGCATATCAGAAATATGAATGGAAAGCATAAACATAGTGGCACTTGTTCATTCCTTAGACAGAGGACTGATGCATTTGTACAAAATCATGTATGATGTGAATAACCCATTGGCTGAAATCTTGTTAGCAGTCATAGTAATATTTTTGAAATGAAACATTTCTCATTTGCCCTGAAAGCCTTTTGTGGAGTCTTAAATAACTGAAAATCTCAGTTGTTTATAAAGTTAGCAGCTGCCATTTCACCACTGTACTTCTTTACACAGTATAATGTCAGAGTGGAATTCACTATTACAAGATATAATTATGCCACCAACAGAAAGGCTTTAAAAATGGACTGGACAACTTCATGGTCAAAATCAGTTTGCTGGAAAGAATGGGAGGGTGCTACTTTACTCATGCCCTGCTTGTGTCATGACGAGTGGTATCAGCCTTCCCACCTCCAGTAGTGATTCTAAGCTACTGGAACAGCGAGACAGTGGAGAGCATGGAAGTGACCACAGAAAGTTCTGTATATGAAATAATTCCTCCCTCTGCCCTAAGACATTTTGGTGGTATGTAACCAAAATGGCAAAAAGTCTAGAAACAAAAACAAAAGCAAGATATGAAGAATGATTGAGGACTTGGGCATATTTAAGGTGGAGAAGATTGAGAGTTCATATGACATGTGTGGCAATCTTCAAATATTTAAGCTATCTCATTCCTTGTTTCAGCAGCTCTAGAAGATATGAGCCAAACTAATGGACTCAATTATAAGAACTGTTTCAAGATTTCCACCATCACAGTGTATCTTATAGGAAAAACTGTTCAACAATGAGATGGGTTAAATCTGAAAATTCATGGATTTTCCTTACATTGGTAGACTTCCAGCAAAGCTATAAATCAGGGTAGTTTTAATTGTAGAGTTCCTGTTGTAACAATAAGGTGGCTCTTATATTATGTGTATGCTGTCTGACATAGTGGAAAAGGTGATTGTCATAAGAACAGTCTTGCTGGAATAGGCCACAGTCAATCCAGTCCAGCATTCTGTCTCACACAGTGGCTCACAATTTGCTTCAGGGTATTCCCAAGCAGATTTTTCAGCTGCTTATGATTCCATGCAAATGATATCCTACCACCAGAGATCTCCAACCTGGAGGTTGTCCTTAGGCCTCCATAGTGATAGCCATTGATACCCTTGTTCTCCATAAACTTGTCTAATCCTTTCTTAAAGGATTATCTGTCACTACTTCTGGCAAGGAGTTCCAGTGATCTTCTGGGTGAAAAAGTATTTTCTCTTATTTGTTTGAGGTGTAGCACCCAAAGGTTTCATGGAGTGCCCCCTAATTTAGTGTTGTGCGACAGGGAAAACTGTCTTTCCTCATCTACTTTGTCCAAATTGTGTATGATTTTGTAAACTTCAGTCAGGTCCCCTCTTAGACTCTTTCGTTCAAGAGCGAAGAGGCCCAGGTGTTGTAGACTCAAATAGTAAGGAAACTGTTCCAGTCCCCTAATCATTCTGGTTGCCCTCCTCTGCACTTTTCCCCTTTCCACAATATCTTTCTGGAGATATGGTGACCAGAACTGAACACAATACTCCAGATGGAGTTGCACCATAGATTTATAAAGAGGCAAAATGAAACTTACTGACTTATTTTCTATACCCTTTCTAATGATTCCTACCATTGAGATTGCTTTTTTTCGCTGCTGCCACACACTGGGTTGACACTTTCAACGAGCTGTCCACCTCCAGAACACCAAGGTCCCTTTCCTGGTTTGTTGCAGAGTATAGAAAATAAGCCCGCAAGTTTATAAACGTAATTAGTTTTTTTTTGCCCCAACTTACTAATGTGCATGCTCATTTGACACTGGTTTGCTCACTCCCACAGTGTGCCCGTGTGCACCTTAGGGTACTGAACAGCTCAATGAAAGTAGAAATAAATTCACTAATTAAAGTGATGCACTACATGTAATTCCACTATCACCATTTAACTCAATTACCATTAGAATCAAGTATGGTATCTGAAATGGAGTCTGGTCTCTGTACTTTTAATACAAATAAAAATAGTTTAGTGGAGTACAAAGAATAAAGACGTTCATGTTGAACATTGGGCTTTCTTTTTGTAACTAAAGTTCCTATTTTATAGGACTTTAGGGCTCATTGCTGTCTCCTGTTATTTAACATTTACATGAGACCACATGAGACCACTAGGAGAGATCATAAGAAGTTTTGGGGTTCGCTGTCATCAGCATGCAGATGACACTCAACTATACCTCTCCCTCCTACCAGAAGTCAAAGAAGCCACGTCAGTTTTAGATCAGTGCTTAGTAATGTGCTGGATGAGAGAGAACAACCTGAAACTCAATCTAGACGAAACAGAGGTGCTTCTGGTAAACTGGAAGGCAGAGAGGAAACAGGGATGCAGCCAACACTGGATGGTTTAATTCTGCCACTGAAAAAGCAGGTGAGAAGCCTGAGGGTGCTCCTGGACTCCTCCTTGAAATCTGGATGCTCAGGTCTCAACAGTAGCCAGGAGTGCATTTGCAAAATTAAAATTAATTCCCCAACTACACCCATATCTTGAGTTATCTGATTTGGCCACGGTGATACATCTCTAGTCACTTCTCTACTGGATTACTGTAATGCACTCTATGTAGGTCTACCGATGGAAAGTTTCTGGAAACTCCAACGGGTTCAGAATGCAGCTGCTAGACTGCTGATGGGGGCTGGTTACAGGGACCACACAACCCCCCTGTTAAAGCAGCTCCACTGGCTGCCAGTCAGTTACCTCTATCTTTTCAATGATATTATGCTACCTCTCCTTATTCTTTGTTATTAGCCTTGAATATTGTCTACATTGTTTCTTGTGAAATGATTATATACTCGTTTCTATCAACTTTATGTACTGTCCTCCAATGCAGTAAGCCGCCTTGGGTCCTTTCCAAGGAGAAAGGCGGGTTAAAATATGTTAAATAAATAAATAAAATAAGGCTGAGGTATGGATTAGGTCCCCTAATCATTCTGGTTGATTATTAGTCCTGCTCATTATCCTGTCTGCCTCAGGTCAAAACTTCTTCAGGGCTTTCAAATAACATGCTCTGTCTGTCCCTATCTGTCCTATTTCCAAATCCCTATCCCAAATAACATGCCCTGTCTGTTGGGTTAAACACGCATATAATCAATCGTGGCTCCACCCAGGAGAACTCCCATTGGACCATGCAAAATAACACATCCCTAACAGTCCCACAGACTGGAAAAAACAAGGAATTTCCTGAAAATATTGACTGGGAGGAAAACCGCAAATGACTGAAACCGCAGTTAGTGAACCGCAACTTTGCGGGGGCTTACTGTATATATATTTTCAAATGTTCTACACAAGCATCCTGTTGATGGAGCCCATGATTTGATACTATGGTAAATCTTTATTTGGTGATCTTAGTCTACACATTATTTGTTCCTAATCCGATATAGCAGACAAGAGGAGAGTGTAAGCCTGCAGTTTGTGCTGGTTCATACATGTAATAAAGCCTAGCTTGTTGGTTTAACTCGGTACTCTATAAATAGTTGTGCACACTGATGCTTACTTTCTAAAGGAAGTTTACTTACCAAAGGGAGTACTTACTAAAGGAAAGAAGTTGTTTTGTCCCTTAAGCAATTTAATCAGACCATTTCTGCTTTGGAGAAAGTCACAATTGATCAAACACTCTGGCTTCTTTACAATTGTTTCACAGCGTGAAATATCAGAAAAGGTTCCCCGCTGACAGTTAAATCTGGTAGTTTCTGACTATAGGGGTTGATGCTCAATTTACAAGCTGGTGTTTGTTTGTAGACATATTTCTGTGGTCATGTGGTTGGCATAACTAAGTGCATGGAATGCCGTTATCTTCCTACCAAAGTGGTACCTATTTATCTACTCACATTTTGACATGCTTTCGAATTGCTAGGCTGGCAGGAGCTGCGATAAACAAAGAGCTCTCCCATTGTACAAATTTGACCTTGCCAACATTTTGATGGGCAAGCCAGGCAGCTTAGCAGTTTAACCCATAGAGCAGTGATGGTGAACCTGTGGCAGTGGCACTCCGAACCTTCTCTATGGGCCAGAGCTCTCTGAGCTCTGGAATTGAAACTAATAAAATGTGAACAAATAATAAAGTCTGAATTAATCATATGAATTAATCAAAGCCCATCTTTGGATATATTTAAATATAGTTTGTTGGTTGGTATATTCATATTACAAGTTGAGTATCTGTTATCCAAAATACATGTACATAATTATTTAAGAATGTTGTATAAATTCCCTGGCTTCAGACTATGTACACAATGTATTACTATATATTTTTTCCCATTTACTATTGATTCCCCCCACCCCCCAAATAAATCTCATATTCACTTTGAAGGCAAAATATGTTAATTAGTTCAGACAACTGTATGAGTTGTTTTTTCTAAACTAAAATTTCAGTATTCAAGTTTAATCGCAGTACTGGCACTTTGAAATGAATAAGTTGGTTTTGTGCTGCTCTTTGGGCACTTGGGTTCAAAAAGGTTCACCATTGCTGCCATAGAGTCACATGTCCCTTAAAGAAATCTCAGGAAGAGTATTTTTAGCAGCGCTCGGGTGCTAAACATATTACCGGTTCTGTTTGTCTCTTGCATTAACATCCGCTCCTCTGTCTAGCAGAAGTTGACATATGGTTGGACGGCACATCTGAGTAGCCAGCACCAGTGGGGTCCTCCCATCCTACACAGAAGGGAAGGACAACATTAAAGAATTTGCAATTAATCCAATCTACTCAGGGGGAATACTCTTAAGGATACTGATACTTACTGTATCTTTGGCATTCACCAAGGCTCCATCGTCGCACAGCAAATGTACATTGGATGAACAATCTGACATTGCTTTGGAAAACAAGTGAATGCTATGTTATTAGTTAAAAGAGTACATTTCAATTGCTGATCAAGACAATAATTTGCTTTAATAGCATCTAGTAGCCATTATATTCACGGGGTAACAGTATTTCTGACAATTGCTCGGCATGGACACAAAGACCTATTTGGAGGGTTAATCTCAGCTTTGGTCACCAGAATTTGTTGAGCAGCAACAAGAAAGACCTGTGATGTGAGGGTGCATAGTTGTAATTATCTACTGGGAGTCCATTCCCCTCATCAGAGTTAACATTCACCAATTTTCTAAGTTCAGTCCAAGTATTTATATTTGAAAATGGGAAACTTGGACAAAAGAGATTCCATTTGTGTGCCACCCTCATTGTTGCTTAACAGCAGCTGAGCTGGTCTTGAGAATGGCACTGAAGTCTCTGTAACTTGTTGTGCTGGAAGATTTCAATATCCATGCTGATGTTATTTTGTTTGGAATGGTTCCAGACCTCATTGTTTAATACCACCCCATAGTGCCAGAGCACTCTCTGTCATGTCCTCCATGACAACCACAATTCTGTCCCAAATGGTATTTGACTCTAACCGTGAAACAGGTCACAGTTTAGGCCTGATGGAGGTTCTTGTGGTTCTGCTGACATAGCAAGATCACTACTTTCTGGAATTTAAAATATAAATGCAAAAATAGATGATTCCTTTACAAGCCTGTAAACCAACCAGTTCTCCCACGGCTCTGCTCACTCAGATGTCAGTTTGCTGATGGTTTCTAACTTAGGGCATAGTATCACCCCAACCCTGGATAGCTCCCACATGCCAGTTGAAGTCCTTCTCTCCACTCCACCCCCTCAACTTGATATTTGTTTTGGCCCATTCTGTCAAATCAGTCTCCGATGCACAGTAGCTCTCTTTTTGATTGTAGGGTTAATCTGCATTTCCTGCTCTGATGAAGGCCCTTCCAATTAGCTGCCTCAAATCACATGAGACAGGAGCCAAGACGGCCACCCAGAAATGCCTCATCAGCCATTTTATAGTTATGGGAATACAGCAACTTTAAAGAGAAAATATAAATCCTTATTCCCTTTCCCATGGGTATTTTGAGAAATCTAAGCTTATTTCTTGTCTACATTATGAAGGTAAACTCCTTGCAAAATTTCAGCTTTCTGGGTCCAGAGGTTTTGGCTAATGAGTCAGTCAGGACTTCTCTTTATATACATATTTGCATTTGCATTCTATTTTGTATCAGCCAACGGCTATCTTTTATTACTATGGGGGAAGTAAGGCTAGGGGATCTTTTTATATACTCTGCCCCAGTAATATGATGGACCCAAGTAATTTACAGAAGGCTCTTGAGAAGTTTCCTGTAACAGCATGTGATTATTGAAGACCTGACTGACCTCTTTAACTGAGAAATATATAGGGTTGTAGACACAATTGCTCCTAAGCATCCCCTCCCACAGACTGGAGTCAAAAGTGGTCCTTTTCTTTTATTATGGAACTGGAAAAGAGTTGGATAGGCAGAAATATGTCTGAAAGAACATGTTAGAGGCCATCAGAAGGCATATTCCAGGGCAGTGACGGTGATGAAGAAGTCATTTTCACCTTTGGGTCTGACTCTGGTGGTTAACAAGAATAGAATGCAGACCACTTAACATGCTGGCTAACAAGGGAACACAGACCACTCAATAGCCTGCTGTGAAAAAACTGAGCAACATTTTGCAGGCAAAATTGCTCGTATCTGTTATAACCTCTTGATGTTGTAGTTGATACAGATCCTGTATAACTCTCTTCCTTTTATCCTGATGTACAGTACTTTTGGCAAATAGCTGCTTGCTGAGGAATGCTATTAATCTGTTAGTAACTTTGTTATGGTTTTAAAAATGGTTTTAATAAAACTGTCCCCTGTATAGTAAGATATTCTTTCCATGGAAAGCTTTTATCATGAACTGTGTGTTAGTATGGTTTGTTTTCTATCAGATTTCTCACGTGAATAACAAAGATAGTTTGGATTTTTTAAATTTTATTTTTGTGTTTCCCTCAGTATATGAAAAATAGAAATAATTCTGCTTGCTCCTTACCTCCTCTCTCCCCACTCGCTATCCTCAATTAATTTTCCCATTTTAAATCCCTCTGAAGATACAGGTAATTCCTAGTTTTTGATTATTTGTCATCTGTTGCTTTTGATATACAAATGCAATTTCTCCCCATACAGAGTGATGTAATTTTTTGTAAAAATAGCTGTATAAATGCTGCTTCTTGTACATTTGGATCATAATTTATCTGATTATCATCAATTTTGCCTCAGTTTTCCTTTCATTAGTATGGATCTATCCTCAGGTTCATAAAACGTCCAAATTGGAGTCCAAAATTCTCTCACAAATGCTCTACTGTGCAGAACTATGGGGTGAGGCAGCTAAGTATAAATTAGAAATCATACAGAACAAATTCATGAGGCTGATATTAGGACGCCCCCCAGGAACACCCTCAGTTCACCTCAGAGCAGAGCTAAGCCTACCATCAATCGCTGCTAGAATCGATCTGGCTTACTTTAGGTACTGGTGCAGATTAAATAGCTTAGAAGACTCCTCTTTAACAAAGTGCTGCTGGCTAGAACAACTACAGTCTGGTGGATGGGCACAAAACAGTGCCATAAAAAATTAAAAATCTATAATCTATCGACAGATAGGCTTCTTAGCCTAAGCCCCCGTGACCTCAGAAACTGGATCTTTGACCTTGATGCCTGTCAAGACAGGGCTACTATTGTTGGGTCCCATTTTTCAATCTGGTATCCCCAAATTCAGGTGAACCATGCAAAGGCATGTGACTTTGAATTACTGACTTTTCCCCAGATTCGCAGAGCTTTCACAAAGCTTAGATTTGGACAGATGGCCTCAGCATACCTCGAAGGAAGATATAAAGGAATACCAGTTGAGGAACGGAAATGCGTATTTGGCTGTAACCAAATTGAGGATCTAACTCATTACTTACTGTTCTGTCCTCTTTATAAACATCCCAGAGATAGGTTTCTGTTACCCATCATTCAGCTTTCTCCTAACTGTACCACAAAGGAAACAGTAATAGAATTGCTTGCTGATACGCAGACCTACATTATATATGCTGCAGCACAGTTTGCACGGGCAGCCAAGAAGTTGAGGTCTCAATTTCTTAAGGACCGCACTGCTCTCTAAATGCTGTATACAGATGACAGTCTGATGCCACTATTCTCAGATTGTATGTCATTATCATCAGATTGGGTCCTATTGGTATTCTGATAACTTCTTGTTTTAACTGGATTTTATATGTTAGACTGTAAAGGCCTATGGTCAGAACAATAAAGTTTTGTGTGTGAGTCCTTCTGGAAAATTATGGTTACTCTGTTTAACTTCCTTGTCCCTTTTGCTCCAAATTGTTTTCCTAAGGATGGGTGCTTAAGGAGATACTGTGTTGGCATTTTGATATATTTCTTGCAACAATGGGACATTCTGTTATACAGCTCTCAGAATAGAAATTTGCTAGATGGATAGAAAAACTAGATGAACAAACAAAGAAAATTAAATCTGGTATAGTACAATAATTCACTTTCTTGGTTGAAGACATAATTTCACAAAAATGACTGCACATCAGTTCTCTTTTTACCTGCATCATGAAGAGCTGTACGTCCCTGCAGATCCACATTTTCTGTGGGGCAGTTGTACTATCAAAACAATCAAACATATTTTATCATTTACTAGGCTACCATGTAACTATCAGAATACTTCGTGTTAGATTTGTAACAAATGTACTTACTATTTTTAAATGTTAATGCTTTTTAAAATAATCTAAACTGCCTTGGGTATTTCTTAAAAGAAAAGGCAGGCTAAAATATTTTAAATAAAACAAATAAATGTCTAAATATCAAGACTCCTTCAAAACATTTTAATAACATAAAAAGAATATTGAAAGGTTGTA
>JAIOUR011650893.1:0-11612 GCA_020711275.1 Calotes versicolor
TGATGCCAAACCCTCGCCATCGCTTCTATTTGTTATTGTCATTGCGCTCTCCACCAACGTGGCTGTTCCATCCTTCCCTGGCGCACTCTTCTGGCCCTCTGGCTTTTCCCAGCATGGGAGCCACAGGAAAGGGAAGGAGCTTCCGTGGCCACCGGTTACTGGCGTGGGATGGTGCATGGCGCTGCACAGCTGTTGCAGCGGCTGTTCGTGGGGCCTCTGTTGAGTGAGTCCCAGGGACCTGAAAGGGGAAGGGGAGGAGTGCTTCAGTAGCACACAGGGAGTCCCCTAGCCAGGGGAATCCCTCTGTGCTCCTGAAAGCCTTCCCCCCTCCCTTTCTGACATCATCAGAAAGGGAGGAGGGAGCGCTTCAGTAGCACAGAGGGAGCCCCCCCCCCCAGCCGAGGGAGTCCCTCTGTGCTCCTGAAAGGCTTCCCATCCCTTTCTGACATCATCAGAAATGGAGGGGGAGGAGCACTTCAGTAGCACAGAGGGATTCCCCCCAGCCAGGGAAATCCCTCTGCGCTCCTGAAAGACTTCCCCCCTCCCTTTCCGACAACCAGCTGGTTGTTGGAAAGGGGGCATGGCCCCAGCTCTTTTGCGCTGCCCAGGGCTTCCCCAAGCCAGGAAAGCCCTTGGTGGTGCAGAGGATTTTTGAAGTATGACAGGGCCACACGGCTTCGGAAGTTGAAGAAATTCATAGCCATGCGACCTGTCAGTCCCTTTGTATCTCAAAAAATTCGGAAGTTGAGTTACTCGTAACTCGAGGTACCACTGTATTTGGAGATTTCTTAACTTATGGCTATTTGTGCCCAATTGTTATGCCATTTGTGTAACTGTGCAAGAGGATTCTAGCCATTAACAAAGTCAGTATAAGTCAGGAATCATCTGGTGGACATATAGCACAATGCTGAGCAAGAAACTAATTTTCATCCTTATTCATATTACCACAAGGTGGTACACTTGCCCAGAGAGCAGTCAGTGGAGCCAGGAAGGGAGGAGGAGGCTGGCAGGAGGATGCTTATTCTTCCCTGCTGCCTTATCCTTTTGCATAATAACAGGTCAGGAGAGCATGGAGCCTTTTCAACCTTTTATATAGAGAGATGGGTACTAATCTTGATTCAGAAATACGTATCCACATATGTCGGTGCCACTTGTTCCCTTTCCCGTTTACCCAGCCAACGACCCACTCACCAGTTGGAATGTGCTCCTCTCTTCCTTTCCTCTCTGGCTAGATGACCAGTTTCTGGAAGAAGCATGAGTTTGCCTGCCCTGTCTCCTTGTCTCAGTAGGCAGTTGGCCAAGGAGTTGGAGCAAGGGCCAGCTGGTTAGTGGGGGATCTAAGAAGGGGAAAGGAATGTTTGGCACCTATTATGCTATGTGTATGTACCAGCCTGAACCTCTGAATTATCTCTAATCTATATCAAAAGTGGACAGGAAAACCCTAATAAAAGCCATACATTCTCATTTCCGCTCGTATTTGTTTAAAGAACAGTTTTAGTTAATAACTAATTAAAATAATGTTGTTTGGCTTAAAACAGTGACAATCCTGTGCCCTAGAACCTTTCCCCCCTCCCATTGCTCTTTTAGAGTTCTTTTCAGGTTGTGGAGCCTCCTGTCAAACATGGGAAGCTTTAGGCCAAGGTAAGCAACCTGCAGCCCTCCTGATGTTCTTGGATGGAACTTCCAGAAGCCTTCACTAATAGCTGTGCTGGTAAGGGCTTCTGCAAGTTGCAACCCAAGAACATTTTATTTATTTATTTATTTATTTATTTATTTATTTATTTATTTATTTATTTATTTATTTATTTATTTATTTATTTACTAGTTTAGCCTGCTGGAAGGCAGGCTTGGCGACTGCCATCCAGGTCCCCCTCAGTGCCCTCCCTCTTGCCGGGTGCATGGCCACCTCCGTCGGGGCCTGCCCTTCCTTCTCTCCTCCACCCAACTGGCAGGGCGCTCAAGTCACTGGCGTAACTAGAAGGGGGGCGGGGGGAGTTCAGCACCATGGACAGCACCATAATTTGCATAGATTTGCATGCAATGAATGGTGCTGTCCTTGGTGCTGAACTCCCCGCGCCCCCCTTCTAGTTACGCCAGTGGCTCAAGTCTGTGCTGCAAGGAAGTTCACCCCTGTGTGACTGGAACACAGGGATGAACTTCCTTTCACCATGGACAACTCTCCTCACTACCTCTTTATTAATAGAGATTTATTTATTTATTTATTTATTTATTTATTTATTTATTTATTTATTTATTTATTTATTTATATCTAACAAAGATACTCTAGTCGACTTTCAGTTAAAATATTTTAAAAGCATTAAAACTCAATAACAGAATATAGTATATAAAATCAAAGTGGGCTGCTAAGTTAAAACTACAATTAAAATGCAAGTAGTGGCACTGGGATAAATGGAAAGAAAAGAATGATCATCTCCTCCCCGATGGGAGATGACCAAATGCTGCCCTATACCAATAGGTCTTTAAGGGCTTGTCTTATACTGGCTGGAAGCTGGTTCCATAACTGGGGCACCACCACTGTAAAAGCCTGCTTGCGAGTTCTAGCATACCTGGCTTCTTTAGGAGGCAGTAATCTCAGCTGCCTGGCCTGCATCAACCTGGTGGGGTGGGAAGATGTTACCTAGGGGCAATCTAGGGTAAACATCTGGAGGGCTGCAGGTTGACTACCCCTGCCTTAGGCTGATACAACACAAAATGATGAATCAGTGCCCCTCTGTTCCATATGGCTCCTGTTGAGAATAGCTGCCCTAGACTTTAGAAAACTTTAGTTGTGCAGTGAGGTCATTAGAAATATTTTCTTGTAAAACCAGAGATTTGCACTCATTTATGCAGCCTTATTTTTTGCCTTGCAGAAACAAAAGAGGAAGAGAAGACTTTGAATGATCTTGTGGGTCTTTTGCAAGACATGGTAAAAAATATCCCAACAGAGCAAACACAATCCCAACTACCAATTGAATTAGCCACTGTCATGGAATCCAATATAGAGTCTTCTCCATCTGTAACAGTTGACACTGTCTGGATGAATTTAAAATCAAAGAAGGGTGGAATGCAGACTGAGGCATCACAAACAGCTGCCTTGACCAATGAAACTACTACATCTACAACAGCATTTTGGAAACTAAGAAGTGATGAAAGTGCATCTGTCATTTTGCATTCTGACATAACTGCTTCTGAAAAAACTACACCAGAAAAACTCCAAAGTGAGACAAGTGCCTCTGCTGTAGTAGTATCTAATAATACTACTTCAGAAAAACCACTTCCCAGTGTGTCATCTCTAATAGAAAATGATACTACTACAGGAGAAAAAAGTAAGACTTTTGATCAACTAACAAATGGAGCTTTATCTAGTCTGGTGGAATCCCTAAAGAATGTTAAAAAA
Organism: Calotes versicolor; assembly: GCA_020711275.1. Taxonomy (NCBI): domain Eukaryota; kingdom Metazoa; phylum Chordata; class Lepidosauria; order Squamata; family Agamidae; genus Calotes; species Calotes versicolor. Next base: position 3,398 of record JAIOUR011650893.1, read on the forward strand.
TTACATGGGACATTACATACATCCACTAATAAATTGCAGCAGGAAAATAATGAGAAAATTATGGAGGTACATCCGCATAAGCCTGTAGGTGCAGACATCTTAGACTTGATTGATGTGCTAATCAAAACAATAAGGAATGCACCTTCTGCTGTTAAAAATGATCCAGCTCTCCATAACTATATTGAAAAAGCAGAAAGCTTCCTAAAAAATGCTTTGGAACTGGCAGGAGAAGCAGAAAAGAAGCTCATGGAGGAGCAGAAGCAGGACAAGAAAGTAAAGCTGGAGACTAACCCTTCACCATTAACAACTCTGCCAGTATCAGATATGACAATCAAATTGACATCATCTCCATCTGATTCTTTAGCAAAAAAGGTGGAAAATACACAAATAGAAATGGGGAAGTTAAAAGCATTTATTAACTTACTCTATGGTTTTAGTCCCCATCTTACTACATATGCAGAGAATTCACCCAATAAAAAAGCAGCTGAGGATATTGTTGATAGAGCAATGACAGTACTCAATGCCATAAAGAGCATTTTCTGTGGAAATCCAGGTGGGCGAAGCAAACAGATGTTGAAACAGTTATTAAAGGAAGACATGGAACTTGTGAGACAAGCCATGAAAGAAAAAAGAATTTCTTAAGAAAACACATCTATTTCTGGATAGTGTAGACATTTTTCATCAGTGTTATGCATTATCAGAGATCCATTTTCTCTTAACAGCCAGCTAAATATATCTGTTTGTAATTATTTACAAGTGTTGAATTAAATACGTATTTTTAAATAACTTTGTTCTTGCTTTCCACTAATTTGAATTCATCTGCATAATAATGTCTGCAATCCAATAGTAAATCACATCATATTGAATCAGTAAGGATTTGGTGAATCAATCCTTTGTAAGCACCATTGATTCAATGGACCTGCAACTTACTAATGGATTTCAGCCAATTAGTGTGAGCATATACCAGCCATTTAAGATATGTACTAAGAATAAATTTTCAAAATAAAATATTCATGAAAACCCCATATAATTGGATAATCATGGTCGGGCTACCCTCAACTCAGTGATAACATGAGTTGGCCTCACAAGATCCATATTGCATAGCACATTCCTTCCAGAAGTATGTAGCATATGTTGGAAACGTGAGAATTTTTGTAACAGCTGTTTCTTGTTTGTCTCTGTTGTCTGCTTCTGAATGTAAGTCCCATATTATTTTTTCCCTTGTTAGGAGTCACTAATATACACACCATGTTTCTAAATCTGGTGTATTTGTGTTGCTTGTGGCAATCACAACATCTTGTGGCAAAATTCGTTAAGTTAATTGTGCATATTATGAACATGCTAAAAGTTTCAATGGAGAATATAAAATGGGATGGAAATGGAAATATATCATGGATACACTAAAATCTTACAGCAGCAGGATGAAATAATTCTGAAATAAAAGCAGTTGCACAATAGCTATATGTAACTTTTAAGAACGTGGATCACATAGAACAGACATGCCTAAAGTCTGGCCCGGGGGCCAAATGCGGCCTATTTTCCAATTTTGAGTGGCCGACAGCCTCTTCTCCCTGCCAGCTCACGCTGCCATTCATCCCAATGAGAAATGGAGTTTATTTTCCCCTCAGAAAAAAAGGAGGGCAGGTGAGGGCAGGCCAGGAAGACCCTCCCATGTGGGAGGGGGAAGCTTCCCACAACCTCCCCCTTTGAACCACTGTGAAGGGGGACATGGCAGGGCAGCACCGTGGGCGAAGGTCCTTGCTTCTCCTCGCCTTCAATAGTGCTCTTTGGGGATAAGGTGTGGCTACTTTATTTCTGAGGAGGGGAGGTGCATATATGCATATGGAGACCCCTGGCCCAGTGCTGGGCGCTTCCCTCTCTGGAAAGAAGCTTTGCCTTGCTTGGAGGAGGCTGTAAATGGTGTTGGCCAACACACATTTTCAACTCACCTAATCTGGCCCTCCTTGAAAAATGTTTGGACAACCCTGACCTAGAACATCATTTTTAATTATTTGGGTCTGTTATAGCTGAATGCATTTGTTAAATGCCACATCATTTAATTAAAAGTAGAGATGAGCATGAAGCACTTTGTGTCAAATCGAAAGTGCAGCGCTTGTGGAATCCCTCTGGCATGCTTGTTGGAGAAGGTGTTGGAGCTGCCTTTTCTCACCTCCTCTGGGAATCAACCAGTCACTGGCTGTGCAGAGATTCTCCCATACCACCTTCTATTTGGGCTGGTGGCTACAGGAGGAGACAGGAAAGGGCAGCCCCAGCTTTTTCATCATTGGCCAGTGTCCCACCAGCATATGAGTGTCTCAGGGCCATGCTGATGAAAGTGAGTGGGCTGGTGAGGGAAAGGGGAGGTTAACTCTAATTAAGTTATAACGTACAGAATCTTAAATGGACACACATAGCAATTATGTTTTGTTTGGAGTGTTTCACACTGCTTTAACATTAGAAGCAGTCATCTGCAGCTGTATGTAAGGTAGAGGTAAAGTGCCCCCCGCACTTGCATGCAAGTCGTATCCGACTCTAGGGGCGATGCTCATCTCAATGTTTAAGCTGAAGAGCCAGTGTTGTGCAAGTCTGTGAATATGTGGCACTCATGACACACGGAACACAGCAGCAGTATGTGGATTGGCTTAAATCAGAACTGCTTCCTCTTGCTTCTTCTCCCTTATCTCTTACCATCTGAGGGTTGTGTCTGGGGTGTGTGGCTGGGCCAGAAGAACTTCCAGTTCCTGCTGTCATGCAGAAGGGACTATATTACAGCTGCTGGACTCTTCCAAGAGTCAGCTTAAAAGAGGGATCTTCTTCCCCTCTCTTCCACTTGTGGTGTGGGGTGTGGGGTGTGTGGTGTGGCTGTTACTGAAGAGACTTCCAGCCTGTTCTGACTCAAGGAGGACTCCATCTCTTTGCACAGCAGCTATTTTTAGCTTGAAGACTGTCCTTATGTGCCTTGTGCCAGGAGGGAATGTTGGGGAGAGAAGAAGAGGTGAAGAAACACTACCAGGATCAAGGCATATGGGTGGGTGAAGAACGAACTGAGAGCGCCTTCTCCCCTCCTATTTATTCCTGCCTAAGCTTAATTTGTGCATGTGGCAGTCACACAGCTTGTACAAACTTAATTACAAGGAAGTACAGTATCTTATACAATTTCATTGTTTGGTTACCTATAGCAGAAGCACAATGTATTCAGGAGTCTTGCATACATTACAAGCAGACTCAACAGAATCACTTATTAACTGGAAAGGCGAGGGCAGTTTCAGGCAAATCTGCCTTTTGGAATCGTTCTTTCCCTCCTATGTATCCTCTTTCTTTATTATTTATAAGCAAGTTGCTGCAATGCTTTATTTACAGTAAGGTATTTCTAACGTGGAGGCAAGTGATACTTTCACATAACACAAGGTCTGGTGATTGTATGCAGTATGTAGAAATGGGGTATTCTTACAATCATTGGTAAATTTTGATAATGAGACTATTGACAATACCATCTTAAACAGTTATACACAAAGCATACGTGACCTATAAGGAACTACACATTTTCCCTAGATCCAAGTTGCTCTCCAAAATACATGTTAAGGTCCTTTTGGAATACACATGAACAGAAAATATGCATCATATACACAATTACAGAGATTAACCATAGGAAATGTGCTACAGAGATAAACAGCATGTACAAATATCAAAACTCATGACAGAGAATACATAGCATACTTAGCATATACAGAAATAAAGAGAGAATCAAAACTCGTAAGAAGTCGGTTTTCCAGAATTTGAACAAGGGTCCAAAATGTTATGTCTGAGTCTGATTAGGATACGTTCTTTCTGGAGAAGGATTTTTTGTCCATACAATCTTGGCACTGTCCATTTTTGTAGTGTTAGGAAATAGCCCAGGAGTCTGGTCTCTGCCAGACTGCAAAGGTGGCACGTCATTTGTGGGGACAAATGTGGCCTGAGACAATAATACTATATTGTCTCAGGCCACTTTAGGGCACTAGCCCGGCCCCGCAGCAAGGATGCACGTGCCAAGAAGGTGAGGATGCATCACTGCAGCTTCTACCAGTTTGACCAGCATTCTTCCCCCACCGAAAGGCAGCAAGCGGGGCCAAGGCTGCCGAGGGGTGGGTGAGCTCCAAGTCAGGTTCCCCGCTTCCACCTCCTGTGACTCATGGCTGGCACAGGGGCCAACCCCATCCCTGCCCAAAGGCCAGTCGATTGGCAGTAGTGGTGAGGTCAGGCTGCTTTTGTGACCCTGTGGTGAAGATGGATTGTGGGTGAGCAGAAGATGCCACTTTTCCTTCCACTTGCTTGGGCCTCTCCTTCTCTGATCTCCATGCGCCCTGATCGCCATCACTGCTGCCCTTCTCCTCCGGTGGCCTATTCTGTGCCTTCCTCCTCCTCTTCTGCCCGGTCACCACACTAGGAACCCCTATTCCTCGCCAAATAAAGCCATCTCCCAGAACACTGAGATGGAGTTCAGGGAGATTACTGTGCTGGCACTTGGGACTATCTGAATTTCTTCCAGGGCTGGAGCCCCAATAGACCCACCTAGCGACACCACGGATTCTAACACTTTTCTATCATGGCCAGCATTAGATATTCCAGCAAATTGAGCTACAGTAGCTCTTCTGTGTGATGTACCCTTTGCTCCACCCATGCAATCCTGACTCCAGTTCATTGGTTGTCCTTTCTTGCACCACTTTTGGTTGGCATTAAACACTACATACCAGAACATCACGCAATACTTGCTATTTTGGTGATGCTCTGACCCAGTTATGTAGCCATCACTTTGTGGCCCTTGTCAGAGTCATTCTGATCTTTCTGCTTCCCAATATTTCCTCCTTTCAACACATGGAGTTCAAGAACTGCCAGTTCATTTGTTCTCTAATACAGGGGAGCCAACTTGATTTTCAAATCGTGGGGGGCAGTGGGTGTGGTTATGAAGCCACACCCACATCTTGAAGCCACACCTCCAAAGCCACACACCCTGATTCCCCAGAAAACAATGGTTTCAGGAGCATCCAGTGCAGAAAACAGGGAAATCCATGTGGATCTATCCCTCAGATGCATGTTTTTCAAGTGATGAGCAGCCATGCATTGATGGACTCATAATTTCTGTAGAACTATATGTGGGCAAGGGAGGGATCTGTGAGGAAACAATCGTTTCACCAGCATCCAGGGCATAAATCAGGGAGATTCATGTGGAAAAAAGGAAAATTCAATTTTTTTTCCACGAGTGCCCTGCCCCCTCACAAAATGAATAGGAGTGCAGTTGGCCCCCTCTGCCCCCACAGAGATGGCACCCCTGGTCTAATATATCCCACCCCTTGACAAGTACCCTTGTAAGATAGTATTGATTCTATTCACTTCGCTTGACAGTAGTTTTATTGTTGTGGCTAATCAGTGTAGGCCACCAAAAATACAATGGCTATTCATGCAAGTTGTCTTGTGACCAGCAATACAAACAGCAGGTGGCTGATTACCAATTTATAGCGTTCATTTATGCAAATCCTTTTATACTACATACATTTCCAGTAGGGGTCTGTCAGTTCCAAAATATAGAGGGCCGTTTTACCCACTTGTCAGATTTCAGACTGATTTTCACTGGAGCCCTGTAGAATGTTCTTATTTCTTAATTTAACCCAGTGATTTTCAATGTGAGAACATCTGAAACCAACTCCAGATATTCTCAGACTGCATCTCCCAGAAGCCTTCACCACTAGCTATGAATCTTCATATAGGCAGAGGCATAGCGGGGGGGGGGGGGCAGCCAGGGCATTTGCCCTGGGCACCGGTAGCAGGGGGGGCGCCAAAGGGGATGTGAGAGTGTGTTCCAAGCTGGGGAGAGGCACCCTCCTCCTCCACCCTTTGCCACCACCGTCTGGTTTGCTGGCTGGGAGGCTGCAATTGATTGGGGGGGAGGTTTGAGCAGCAGCGCCCCACGGGGAGCGCAAATTTGGCTGTATTGCCCTGGGTGCCAAATATCCTCGCTACGACACTGCATATAGGGCTCCCCACATGCCTGCATTATCCCACTGTCCCAGTTTGACAGTTGGTGAACTGGTAGCCGAGTGCGATTGCAGGGGATGGGCAGCTGCCTTAGACATGACAACTGTTAATCTAGCAAAAATCTAGCAATACACTGTCTTGCTTTCTGTCCACAGTAAATAGCCAATCTGTTATAATACTTTAATATTTCCCATTCCTTCATATTACTGGATTTCACTTCGCTTACAGTCTTAATTCACCACTAGGTTTTACTAAGCATGGTAGCCCTCATTAGATTCCTCTGCAAGAAAAAGAATCTTGCAACATCCCCTGATAATACTGCAACGTGTGTATACCAGAGAAATAATGACATAAATTGCAGCCATAGAACTTTGAATAACTCTTTTCTCAGGAAGCCTTGATGAGTCCAGTGGTGAGGTAGCATGCCAGCTAACTAATCAACCTCTCATCCCACTTCCCATCACTGCCCTTGGTCTTTCATTTTCACTTTCATTAGACTAAAATAGATCACATTGTACTGTCTAATCAAATGCACGACCATTCTTAGCGTGTCACCAGTTGTATTTGTGTGTGCGAGCATATAACAGGCATAGCTTTTGTGGAATGAATAGTGCACTTGCTTTGCACTTTTTCACAGCACAGTTTCCAGAATATCTCAGTGTGATCAGTAATTACTAGCTGGGGACTCTAAATTTTAATGGAAAGGACATATGGACAAATGACATTTGAATTATTCAAATGTCAAACTCAGCCAACTGTGTTTCCTTATCTCGTTTTCTGTGGTAGCACAATTATGCCCCAGATTTTCAGTTTAAAATTCTTGTACAGTTGAGAAAGTACCAAATTTCCTATCTTGCTGTATAAAAATTAGAAGCAGAATACATTTTGCAATACTTGCTCAAGGCTCTAAAGTTGCTAACTACACTACATGTTTAGTCTCAGCCCCTCCTTTTCCCTCTCTTTTGTCGCGATAGAGAAGAGGTAAATTATCATTGGTTCAGAAATATCTTGCACTGTGATTCGACTCCCAAACTGGGAGGAAGGGCGACGAGGCTCTTCCACTCTACTATTTCTCTATATCTCCCCTGTGCGCGGTCTGCAGTGATTGGGTGTTTATGTGGGATTTGACTTGCGTCTGTTCCGAGGAAACTACCATCACTTCACATCCGTCTGATTGGTCAAATCCGTCTTGCGTCATTCTCTCAATTCTCAGGGAAGACAAGGGATTGCAGATCGCCTCTGGTGCTCGGATGGATGCCTCCCGTGCCTGCCCGCCAAATTGTTTCCCATTTGAAAACACAGATCACAGCTTGCCTCAGTCTTGGTAGAGCACAGATTGCCTCTGATCTGTGATTATTCTTCCTCAGTCTTGGTAATGATTTAAAGTTAGGGCTTATTTTATTTATTTGTATTCCGCACTAGACCAAGGTCTGCTCTAGGATTTGGGTTTAGGTTTAGGGGTTAGTGTTAGGGTTTAGGATTTTAGGTTTAGGGCTTAGGATTTTAGGTTTAGGATTTGGGTTAGAGTTTAGGATTTGGGTTAGGGTTTAGGATTTAAGGTTTAGGATTTGGGTTAGGGTTTTGGATTTGGGTTTAGGATTTGAGGTTAGCGTTTAGGATTTGAGGTTAGGGTTAGGTTTTAAAATTTGGGTTAGGGTTTAGGATTTAAGGTTTAGGATTTGGGTTAGGGTTTAGGATTTGAGGTTAGGGTTAGGGTTTAAAATGTGGGTTATGGTTTAGGGTTTAAGGTTAGGGTTTAAAATTTGGGTTACGTTGTGGGACCTGCGTCTTTTCAGAGTAAACTCACATCCACTCCCATCAAAAACACTGTAGAGTAAACTCACATCCACTCCTATCAAAAGCACAGATCACAGCTTGCCTCACAGTCTTGGTAGATCCCAGATTGCTTCTGATCTGTGATTATTGTTCCTCAGTCTTAGTGATGATATAAGGTTAGGATTTAGGATTTGACGTTAGGGTTTAGGATTTGATGTTAGGGTTTAAGGTTAGGGTTTAAAATTTGAGTTATGGTGTTCAGAGTAAATTCACATCCACTCCCATCAAAAGCACTGTTCAGAGTAAACTCACATCCACTCCCATCAAAAGCACAGATCACAGCTTGCCTCACAGTCTTGGTAGATCACAGATTGCTTCTGATCTGTGATTATTGTTCCTCAGTCTTGGTAATGATTTAAGGTTAGGG
>JAIOUR011652003.1:0-11630 GCA_020711275.1 Calotes versicolor
GATGATGGTCTTAAGTAGAGTTGGAACCCACAGGAACGAATACAAAAGCAGTTAATGCATCTGCTTTTGGCAGGGAGAGATATATTTTTAAAACCTAAAATACTAGACAGTCATCTCCAAAGCTAACCACAGGGGCGAACAAGCTATAGAGAAGCAGCCTCTTCACTAACCAACACTTAGCTGAAGGGGGAAAAAGTGAAAACAGTTAAAAGTTTGTGCCATTTTGGTTGTATGTCAAAATTGTGGTTGTAAGTTGAGGTAAATTTTTGCAACCACTGCTGGTTGTAACTCGAAATGGTTGCAAGTCGAGACGGTTGTAAGTCAAGGTACCACTGTACTGTGTGAATGACATATGCATGTGATCGCCAGTATAAGATACACTAGGACTGGCCCACCATTAACCAGGGTGAGTTGGGTGCTCAAAGTGTTGGACGTGATGGTACTACCGCTAGCCACTCACTGCCACCTGAGCCAACAATTGCCATTGGTCTCTTTCTTCGAATTACATCAGGCTCACCTCCACAGTGTGGCTGGTGCTTGGCTTTTTTGTGAGTAATGCCTAGCTTTAAGGGTTCCAGGAAAGTCAACTGGGTAAGACAGAGGAGTAGTCATGCTATAGGCAGGCAGCAATCCAGAGAATGAAGGCACTAGAATGAAAGCCACATCTGTCCTGTCCATCCTCTTTCCTCTCCATGAATATTGCTACCTGCAGTAGGAGTGTAATGGGTAGCACTTATTCTCTGTCTTGGACAATAGGAGAATTTGTGTTGTCTATGATGGGTTGCAGTTCTGTTTCAAGTTCATATCCAGAGAGAAATATAGTATTATGCAGCAAATCCATTATAACCTTAGCTGGGTTATAACTATATCATCTGATTACTCTGAATTACAGTGTAAAGAATAAAAACATGACTGGCCACTGTGTGCTGGGGCATGCCACTTTGCTCCCCTTCCCATCCAATGCATTCTTAAGTGAGGGAAAAGAAAGAGATAGATCTGTTTGACATCTAAACCCAGGATTATGGTTTATCCTTCCAAAGCAAGCCACACCTCATAAGTCAGCAACAAACCCTGGTTTAAAGCAATTTTACAATCCTGGCTAGTTTGGTTATAAGAAATCACATTACTAGACCCAGCTGTTACATTACACTCTCAACATCTAGTTTGTTTACCAGCTTGCCTAAAGGAAAAGAGAGAAAGCTGGGAGCCAATGGGCTGCATGGCACACTAGAACATGCTTTAAAGTGATGTGCAAATGTGAGCAGTGTTTGAAAGGTCCTTCCCCATCATTATATATGGATGAAAAACAGAGAGCTTAACATCCAAATACCATGCCCCTAAAAGATACAGTGCATTAGGCTTCAACCGCATAGTGAGGCTCATCTGCAAAGTGCAATTAATGGGCTCCAATCTAGTTGGTTGTATGATGCAAACAAGGCATTTATTATTTAGACACAGATGGCTCCTGTGGCGGCAGCAGCTCTTTATACCCTCCCTTCCCCCATGGAGAGAAGCCACCCCTTCCTTCCTGGCCTGCAGACATCTAATCAAGTACTGTTTCCACTTTGAGCTGAAAATCCCAGATTCAACATCACAGATGGATTAAAAATGTGATCTGGGCTTGTCTCTGTGGTTTTCCTCCCATGACCCATGCTATTCTAGCAAGGTGTACACCAGTTTCTTTTCTTTTTAAAAATGTAACTTTCATATGTTTACAATGATTTTACATATTAATAAAGCACTATGGAAACACACTGAAATCATTATAGCAGGATTGGGCAGACAAAGATGAAAAGCACCAAATGTGTCAAAAAGCTGTCCATTCCAATATCCCAACTGCTCTTGATGGTGTTCAGTGTACCTTCTCTTAATCACACTTCCCACAGAACTGACTTCCATTCCAAAAGAAACAATAAGCAACCTTTAACCTCTATCAGATGACAAAACGTGGCTGTCAGGAATTCTTTGTGGCACAGCCACTAGTCTATTTATTAAAATACCAAGAGGTGACAAATGAAGGCACAGCTCTTTGCTAAACTATTCTCAGACATCAATGTCCAGAAATCCTAAAAGTGGTAAAGCACAAATGTGAATAGAGACAAAGACTGGATGTGGTTATTCTAAAACTAGATGATCTTGAGTGTTAAGGAAGAAATGGAAAACGGAAAACAGTTACTGATTTTTCACATGCATTTTCCACCGTTTTGTTTCATTCTAGTCCTATATTATTATATAAACAGGTCTGATCTGTCCCTAAAGCAACTTGTCCACCCCTCTCTGTTTCTCTTTCCCAAGATACACTTGCACATTTGTATAAACAATTTGCGAACTCAATTGTATACTTAAAACATATGGCCTCTTCAGTAGAATTCAATACATTTAGCTCTAAATGTTATTATTGACTTCATGGCACACACAATACAGATTTCATATTCAAAGGTTGGCGAGAGAGTACATATACCGAAACTTGGTAGCCTAGTATTCTAAAAGTGTTTCAGCTAAACATTATTTAGAAACCTGCTGATCGCAACAACATATCCTGACAGTTTATATTATGTATCATCCGATTGGAGCCATAAAAATCTAAATTCTACATTTTTGCCATTCTCTAGATACCCTCCACCCCACCGCCAGCAGAGTATTTATTCAACTAAAACCCAAGTGGGTAAGTCCCTACTGAGATAGTAAACCAGTTATTATAAGCCAGAAAACATGTATGCTGGTAGAATACTAACGCTGAAACATCAGAGAAGCTGCAAGGTCTATGTGATAGACCTTCTAAAGGTATCTGTATATTAAAATAAATAAATGTGTGCGGTAAACATGCAGCATATGAGAAATGATACATTTAGGTATACACATCAAACAGGAAAATGGGAAGTGGTCAATGCAAAGGCAACAGTAAACATATTAAAATATGGTTCTTTATAAGATACTGCATCTGTGTTTTTAAGCGACTGTCCCTCCTCCCAGATCCTATATGTAAATCCCCACGTCTTATCACAGGAGAATGCACACTGACAGATGAGCTGCTGGCTGTGTTGACAAGGGGAAAGACAGCTGAGATTTAATATTTAGAATAATACATATATTGTAATGACAACTATACTACTTAAGCATTTTCTCCCTACAGCATCATCATCCTTCAAGGGACATAAACAAAACTCTATACAGGATGATTTTTCTTTTCTCAGCACCATACCCACAACAGCAGCTTTAAAAAGAGAATAACAACAAACTCCAGCCTGGAAATCCTGTTATTTAGAAAGGCGACCCAATTTTCCAAAGCTAAGAAGCAACCTGCTGCGTTGAAAACAGGCAGGCCTCTTCCACTCTCCTCTTTCAAGGGGGATGCTGTTGATTACGGCAAAAGAGGTCCAATTCTTACCTGATACGAACAGTTTTCCTGGTGTACCATCTCAGTGCATCATACAGAAAGCAGATACCAGGAGCCAAGAATGTATACAGAGGCTGCCCAGTTAAATATTACAGCATCTGAAGGAGAAAAGAACGCCCTTGTAAAGCAAGAGGCTTCCTGCAGATTAAAATGGATGCTGCTTCTGCTGTTTCAACCTGCGCAATGCCACTCGCTGCCTTTGCTAGCGAAGAGCGTAGCAGAGCTGTTCTCCTCAGGGAACGAGCGATGAGGTTTAATAACATGTAGCCAAGACTGCTCTGGGCGAAAGTGGCAGAGGGGGGAGCTCACTCATCACTAGCACAATCAGCCAATTATATTATAGACACAAAGGAAAAGATCAGTGTAACACTGGCGTGACCTTCTGGTGCTTTAGGAAGGCAGTTAACTGATGTGGAAAACATTCTAGTCCTCATTAAAGGGAAAAGGGAAAGCAAAAGAAGATAAATCAATACACAGCCTTGAACTGCTAGTGTTACTCTCCCTGCAATCATTTTACCAACAGTGCACACAAAATCATATATGAACCTGTGGTGCTACAGTTCTAAGAAATTCAAAAGAGCTGGCAGAGTTCTAGCATAGGTTTCCTTTATGAATCTGTGAAATAAAATGACATGTTTGAGGAAAGAAGAATAAAAACCTATCCATGTGCAAAAATAAATCTGATGTTTGCTGTCAGCAGAACTATCACACGACCAAAAGCCAAGGTATCATCATTCAATAGTCATAATTTTAAATAATGACCAATCCCTGGTGTGGAAAGAGGGGAAACTTGGTTAATATTTGGGGAACATTTTCCCTACAGATCAGCATTGAGGTACTATAATACTGACTAAAGGTGTAGTCCAAAATACAAATATGTAAACTTTTATTTAATATTACTGAAGAATTTAATCACATATGCGGTTTTAAATGGATTACACTTACACAGTATATAAATATAGTATTTTATTTTGTTACCAGAGATATCCCATCATAGCCACTCTTAGCCACTGATGGTTCTGAATTAGCTACATTTTAATGATTTCCTATTCACACCATCTAAGATGCCCCATCTCTGATGTCTTTCCACAAACAGGCAAAGATCTTTTTCTTCAGGCAAGCTTTCTCTGAGTAACAGACCTAGTACTGTATGTGATTTTAATTAGGCTGGCTGCATCACTGTTTGGGCTGAAGGTTGTAGACTTGCAAACTCTTCCTCATCCTGCTCATTTTATTATTTTACCATTTCTCTGTTTTAGTACTCATTATATATTGTGCTACATCGACTTACAACCATTTTGAGTTACAACCTGCAGTGGTTGCAAACGTTTCTCTCGCTTTTGACATACAATCAAAAAAGGCACAACACTTTAACTGTCTTCACTTTTTTTCCTTCAGCTAAGTGTTGGTTAGTGAAGAGGCTGCTTCTCTGTAGCTCCTTCGCCCCCATGGTTAGCTTTGGAGAGAGGCTGCCTGGTATTTTAGGTTATATATATATCCTCCCATCCTCTCCTGTCAAAAGCAGATGGATTAACTACTTTTGCATTAGTTCATGTGGGGAACTATGCCTGTACATACAAACTCCACCTAGGCTTCTATTGGTAACGATGCCTCTACGTATGACCAGAAAAAAATGTTCATACAGGATTGTGGTACATAGATAGAGCATGAAAGAGGACCATAGAAACCACCCTGTGCTCAAAAAAAAATACAGAATGAAGTGATAACAAATACATAATAATAATTTGAACATCTGCTAATAGCCTACTTGTTATTGCAGCACAGGTGTAGTTCGAAGGATGGTGTACAACCTGAGGCTTTCAAAGCTGATAGTGGAGAACTGTTTATGGTCTGGGAGCCAAAATCTAGTTAGGAGAGAGTATGTGAGGGAAGGCCATGGGCAGAGTAGGTGGGCCAAAGCCAAATAGTTCAACAGGTGAAATTCTTACCAATTTGGACGGCCCACCAAGCATAAAAAGCAGAGTTCAGTTCTCTTCATATCCACTTGGTAGTAAAATGGCTTTCCAGCCAGCAAAACACAGCTTAATGAGACAGTCAACCTGCCAGGAAAGCATGGCTGGGCTCCATGCCACAGAGTTCTGATCAATGAACAGGGAATCAAAATATGTAGAGAAATGAGGAGACCTGGAAGATCCTCTTTGTACTAAGTTATAATTTAATTATTGTATCCAAAAAGGACTTCTCTTTGGTGCTCTGAGTGATATCCTGTTTACCTCAGGGAATGATGTTGTCACCCAATTTCTTTACGTAACTACCATATTTTTTGCTCGATAAGACACACTTTCCCCTCTCAAAAGTAAGGGGAAATGTTTGTGTGACTTGTAGAGTGAATGTCCAAAATAAAATAAAAAAAAAACACCCAAAAAACAACAAAACATAACAAACCAAAAAAACCCACAAACCATTTCCCCCTCTGTTTTTCTGTCTGGCGCCACCAGAGGCTGGCTCCTGAGCATCCTACTGCCACTCAGAGGCTCTTCACAGATCAGGTGCAGCAGTGCTGAGAGGAGATGAGCCCTCTTCGCTTCCCAGGCCCCGTGGATGCGCATGAGTATTGACAGTGGAGCAGCCAGTGGGTTAGGGTTAGAGTTAGAGTTAGGGTTAGGGTTTGAAGCTCTCCGGCACGCAGGAACTGGATAGGGGTGTCAGGCAGGCAGGGTGGCAATTGGAGTGCTGCTCGCCCTCGCTGCCACTGCTGCTGCTCCTACAGGATGAGGGGTGGGGAAGAGTAGCGCTCCTCTATGGCCTAAACTTGACCTATGGTACTCGGCTCCTTCCCTGTCTGCCTTCCCGCCTCTCACCCGGGTGTCAGGACATGAGGGCTCTTCTCTCGCAGCCTGGGTTGGCGACATGACCACAGCCACCCCATTTGATTTAGATTTTTTTGTTTTCTTCCTCGAAAAACGAGGTGTGTCTTATGATCAGGTGTGTCTTATAGAGCAAAAATACAGTACTAGTCTACTTGAAGAGGAAGAGCAACAGGCACAGGGATTAATCTTTAATAATGGAAATTGTTTTGATTTGAAATCTGGAAAAAAAGCAGTTTGATGCTTTGCCTTATCTCCTCTTCTTACATGGCAGTCAGTGGACCTAAAAGGGCCTAAAAAAGGTTAGTGCTGCATCTTAAGCCTTTTGGAATAAAGTTCAATTGAAATCAGCATGACTGAGTGTTTTCTGAGGATCTATATGCCTGCAAGATGGCCTTCATATTCCCTAAGCATTCAAGCCCAACTCCTTCTGATGGTTCCCCAGAAGTGGCTTTCTGTAAAATGGCATCTGCTCACAATGTTAGTGTCATCCAGACATCTGTCTGAAAGGAGCTAAATAGCATGCTGTATATAGGTTTTTTATTAAAAACAACAGAAAACCTTACATGCTTGGGGACAGGAAATTACTATTTCCCAGGAAAGAACATTGCCAGATGTGCACATGATAAAAAAATTCTTTTATTCTGTAGAGACATTTAATAAGCAATAATTGCAGAATGTCTTCTGTATTCAGTTTCGAAACACTGTACTCTCTACTCTGTTTTCAGAGTTTTTTCATGTTTAAAAGGAAGGCTGTAATCCGTAATTTAGATTTTATGTCTGGAAATATCTAGAAAAAATACTCACTGATTACGCCCATCCCCCTGGCACACAACCACAACCACAACCACAACCATAACCTTGCATGGTGAGCACTTATGGCAACACAATGATGGCGTTGTAATGCCACATTGCAGTGAATGCAAACCTTGTAAAGGGGAGGAGAAAAAGTCCATGGACTGTGGCATGTCCTTAAACATGGTTAAGGAATTGGGAATATAATCTCTGTGCCAGATCATTTTAAATAAAACAGAGTTAATTTGACCCCTTGGTCAAATTAACTCTTCTTTGTAGAGCAATTTGTTTTCCCCACCCCCAAAGAAAACAGCACTTTCATTTTAATGATGAACACGGGTACTTTTATGGGAACAGCAGGAAATAATGTGCAACAATTGCAGATGAACAGGTGCACAATTAGCACAGCATAAAGTGAAAGAATCCTAGATTAACAAGGTGCCTGAGCCAGGATGTTTGTGGTCCTTAGCCAAGTCTGGAATGGGTGACATAATAAAATAAAATTTGAAAAGCCCCAGCATATTTAGATTGCATTTTATCTTTCTTCGTAAAGGAAACGGTCATAAATCTAGGGCAGATCAGAAAATGTTAAATAAAAGTTGCTGGCTGCACTTATCAAGAGATTTCTCTCTCTTCTTCCTCTCTCCCCAAGCCATCTTCTTTTCTGTCCCCTGCCCATATGCTTCTCTTACATCCATTCCTCACTTTCTCTATTTCATCCTTAAATTATATCTGAAGTTGGCAGATGGCCTTTTTGTGTGATTTGCAGAAGTTCAGTAAGTTTCTGTCACTTCTTTCTCTAATAACAACAGCAACCACCAGCTTCCCCAATTTCTTCAGGCTAACAATTCCATGGACGCCTTGTATTCATCTGCTTGAATGTAGTAGCAGCCCTGCTGCCCCAGAACACAGGTAAGTCAGGACTGGAAAAGTTGAATACCCAACATCTTTTTTTAAAAGGTCTCAGTAGGGATAATGTATTCACTTCAAACATTTTTGCCTCCTTGAGTTACAGTTTTTGCACTGACTTCAATTTGTGAATCTCTAGGTTCCAGATTTAGGGAACACGGGGAGTGCCACAAAAATGTAGGTTATTTGACTTAACAAAAACTACACAAATTAGATTCTAAAAGAAGTGCTCAGATAATTTGCCTGCTCTAATCTCTGTTCTGAATAAACTGTACAGTAGTGGTGGCTGCTACCACTACTGAGAGCTACAATAGAGAGCTACAATAAGGTCTGACTGTGTTTTCCTTATAGGGTTCATCTTGGGAGGTAACCATATTGGGATGCAGTTCCTATGGGGACCAGCTGGGCTGATATCAGTACTTCACACACAATCCAGTGATGCATGGGAAATGAGATTAAATGTTGTTATCGGTCTTATGGGATTTTACTTATATCCCTTACAAAAAACATGGCTTTGAAGTCAATTTAATGTGCTTTGCATTGTGTTCTATAGTGTTATTAAGAACACCATAAAATACAATGTCAAATGTCCTTGCACGTGGTCTATCAGTCCCTCCTGCTGGCGATATTCTGAGACTGTACATAAGACACATAAGAACAGCCTTGCTGGAACAGGCCACAACCGATTGAGTCCAGCAGTCTCAAACAGTGGCTCACCATTTATTTATTTTATTTATTTATTGAATTTCTATACCGCACCATCTACCATCTGCTTCAGGATACTCCCTGCTTATGATTCCTGCAAATGGCATTGAGAGACATCCCAAAAGTTGTCCTTAGGCTTCCGTAGTTATACTGTATTTTTTGCCCTATAAGACTCACTTTTCCCTACTGAAAAATAGGGGGAAATGTCAGTGCGTCTTATAGGGTGAAGGTAAAAAAATAGCCCTCCTGGTCCCCTCTTTTATTTTGGAAGGGTGGAAAGTGGGGGAGTGAGCAGTGGTTTCCCAGAGGAATCTATTGGAAACCAATTAATCCAGGAACTGATTAATTGGCTTCCAATATATTCCTATGGGAAACTGCTGCTGGGCTCCCCTGGGTCCAGCGACAGCAGCACAGCTGGGCCTAGGGAGGAGGAAAACAAGGAAAACATTTTTTCTTTGATTTCCTCCTCCAAAATTAGGGAGCGTCCTATAGGCCAGAGCGTCTTATAGGGCAAAAAATATACGGTAACTGTTGATACCCTTGTTCTCCATAAACTGGTCTAATCCTCTTCAAGCTCTCAAGCCCGACAGCTGTCACTACTTCTTCTGTCAAGGAGTTCCATAGACTTGTGATCCTCTGGGTGAAAAAGTACTTTCTTTTATTTGTTTGAGATCTAGCACTAAAAGGTTTCATGGAGTGCCCCCGAGTTCTAATGTTGTGTGTTAGGGAAAACAGTTCTTCCTTAACTA
This sequence comes from Calotes versicolor, assembly GCA_020711275.1. NCBI lineage: Eukaryota > Metazoa > Chordata > Lepidosauria > Squamata > Agamidae > Calotes > Calotes versicolor. The sequence continues at coordinate 9,384 of JAIOUR011652003.1, forward strand.
CTTTGTCCACACCATGCATGGCTTTATAAACATATACAGTTTCCTCAAGGTCACACATCCTGGGTCTTATCTTGAAGGCACTGTGGGGACAGAACTCAAAAAAGAGTACCAATTAGAGCTTTTTTGGGATAGGGATGGACAGAATGTCAAGCAAGGAAACAATATATACAGTATTTTAAAAACCTTCCATGTTATGCAACCTATCCATTACAGCTGTAGACACATGAAGAGAAAAAAAAAGCCTGAAGATACTACAGTATTTTTGTGCTTTAAACCTTACTGATCTATTAACAGGCAGCATGAGTCAGAGCAGTTCCACACTCCACAGCTTATTGACAACTGTGCTTTTAATCTTGCCAGATGCAGCTTTGGTGCAGCGAAGTGCAAAACGTAAAACTTCGCCATGTGGCCATTGACTGCTAGGATCCGGCTCAAGGTAGGATTTGCTTATTTTCAGCATGTTTGATAAGGGCTTTGGTTTCCATTCCCTTTTCCCCTTTCTTTCTTTCCTTCTTTCCTGAATGAGAATTTTATGAGTATCACCAAGAAGTCACTGAAAATGGGATGTAACCAGGATCTGTAATTCAGCAGTGAACCCTCAGTCTCATTAAAGAGAGTTCATGGGCAGATATGAAGGTTACTGAAGCCAAGGATGCACAGCAAGTAGCAATCTGAATGATTTCATTTAAAAAACACCCTGTAAATAATATACTTATATGCACATTCTTTTAGTATATAGTATCCTATATACTAAATAGGTAATGTCCGTGCTGACAGTATGTTCACCCCTGTGCTCATTGGTCGCACAGGGGTGAACTTACTGTCAGTAGCTGGGCAGGGCGCGCGGCGGCGAAGGCAGCAGCGGCAACGGCCGGCAAGTTGGGGGAGAACCGGGGGTGGGTCGGGAGGGAAGAGGGAGGCCGGCGGCGGCCGGCCTGGCTTCGGGGGTCAGCGAGGGAGGCGGGAGGGCGCCGGGTCAGGCCGCGGCGCCCTCCTGAACGGAACCGGGGGGCGGGGAGGGAGGCGGGAGGGCGCCGGGTCAGGCCATGGCGCCCTCCCGAACGGAACCGGGGGGCGGGGAGGGAGGGGGGATCCCCGGGGCCGTGGCGCCCTCCTGCCTCCCTCAGGCCTGAGGCGCCCTCCCGAACTGTCGGGGGGGGCGGGGAGGAAATCCGCCCACCCGACCGCCAACATGCCTGCATAATTGCAGGCTACACCACTAGTATATACTATATGAAAAATGTGCACTACATGCAGCAGTGATAGTTAACCAATATAACCTGTAGAGTTACTTCCAAGTCTCTCTGCAAACAATTGATACCATTGGATACAGAAGAGTTCTGTAAGTTTATTTGAAAAGTAATTGTAGTTCAATAGGCTACAACTGTAATGAATTACTGTTATAGTTATGTTTTGAAAAACACAGCAAAGATTAACAAGTTTTCAATTGGTGTAAGCTTTTGTGGACCATAACCAGCTTCTTCAAATATATCAGATGAAACCGAATGGCAATTCAAACTTCTAACATGTTAGATGTTAGATGGACTTTAGATGTTGACTCCACTTTCAGCATTCCAATTTTCTTTTCTATGAATTTAAAGTTAGATGTCTATGCATGTGTCTGTATAATCAATAGCTTCTCATGGCTTTCTTAGAATCTCTCCCTCCCCGTCCTGGGCTCTCAAGATTTCATTTTAAACTCTTCAGCATTCAAAAAGTTTAACAACAAACATGCACATCATTGTAGCCTGATTCCCCCTAAAACAGCTTTAAAAAAGCAGGATGCACGCCTGGTAACAAAAGAAAATGACTTTTACGATGATGGTGATGACAATGTAATAAATATCAAGACCACAAATAGGTTTGAACATCTTCATTTGGTATTATTTTGACAGTGGTTGGTATGACCCCTTTTTAAAATCCTTTTTATCACAGTGTGTGTCTAGATCTTGAAGAACATTCATTGGTGAAGATCTTCAAGCAAATTCATGCCCAAGGCAGGATCTGAATGGCATTCGGCAGTGTGAAATCTTTTGAATACTAGAGGCTGCCACTTAGTGGTCAAAAAGAGAGGCACAACACAAATAAGTGAGAGGTACTCCATGCCTTTCCCTCTCCTTCAAGATAATGTCTTTGAGGCTTGATGAGCTGATGGCAGGGAACTGGCACATAGCCTGATGTGGTTTGTAAAATTGACTTGCACTTTTCAGCCTGCTTATGGATAAGCTGGCTCTGCATCTTACCCGG
>JAIOUR011653110.1:0-11622 GCA_020711275.1 Calotes versicolor
GTAAAGTATTTGCTGTAGACTGTACACAAAGATTTGCACAATGCCTTCAATTTCAGTTGGAAACATTAGCAACAGAGCAATACAAATGCTGTGGAAATCCATACGAATTTATTACTGTAATATGATCAAGTTGCCAAGCAGATGGAAAGCTGTTCTTTTTGTCAATGGCACTGATCCACCAACAGAACGCTGCCCATGGCCATGGACAGTTGAACAATTTAAAATGCAAACAGCTGTTCATTGAGAACTCTGTTGGGTGTGCTAAAGTAAGACAATTCTGCTTTGCTGGACAGATTTCCCAGAGAGACAGATGTATGTTTGTATGAATATGTTTTATCTGTTTCTCATATGTGCACCACAGACTTGCTGATGGAGTGCTGAGAATAACGAATCTGCTGGAGCTGAAGGGGAAAGTTCGAAAGTTCATTCAGGGTATGTTTTTTTTTTTTCAAAGGAGCCTCTGGAGGAGATCAGACTCGTCAGTAGACAGCAAAGTGGGCAGGCGATTCATCTATGGGAAGGGGGAGGAGGCATGTTTTTCAATTGAAATATTTGGGAATCTGCTGTGCAAGCTTTTCTTTTCTTTTTTTTCCCAAGCAAGAGCTGAAGTAAAGGAAAAGAGAGGAAAGAAAGCAAGAAGTCCATACAATTGTTTTGCCAGACTTGTATCACTTCAACTATGAAAAGGGTATTGTTTAGTACAGCAATCTTTAGTCCACTTTGTGGGAAAGCAAACCAATTCTCCACCCCAGAAGACTATAAGCATCAGGGAAATTTTCTTCTATAAAGCTCAGCACCAGCTGCAGGAGAGAATGGTGTGTGTGCGTGTGTGTGTTGTTAATATTGTTGTTGTTGTTGTTGTTGTTGTCTTCATCTCCTCCTTCTATTAGACAATATCCAAACTAGAGATGGAGAATTTTTTTTAATGGCCATTTTCAACATGTATTCTCAGTTTGTTAAATATTTGCCCCTAAATATTTGAAGGGACAAATATGTCTTTCATTTTATTCATCACTTTGCTGCCACCCACATGAAATTGGATCAAAGTCCTGAATCCAATGAAGAGGTAAGCTGTGGGTTGGGGGTAACAAACCAATTCACTGATTTGTGATTCATCAGTTGCCAGGCCTAAATGTCACTGTTCCTGAGTTGTTAATTTCAGGAACCACAAATTTGGATGAACTGTCAAAATGGCAACAAGCCCCCAACATGCATCACTCTGTACTTACTAATGTTGAAGCTCATTTGCCACTGGTTTTCTCACTCACCCAGTGTCCACAGATCCCTCTGGAGCTCCTCACAATCTCTCTCAGTTTTACTACTCTGTATAATTTGGTGTTGTTGGCAAATTTTGCTATTTACTCCTACTTCTAGATCATTTATGAAGAGGTTGAAAAGCAGGGGTTCCAGTACTGAACCTTGGGGATCCCACGCTTTACTTCCCTCCACTTGGAGAAGTGACCATTAAAGTGCTACCCTCTGTTTCCTGCCCCTTAACCAGTTGCTGATCCAGGACAAGACCTGTCCCTTTATTCCATGACTGATAGGTTTATTAAAGAGCCTTTGGTGTGGGACCTTGTTAAAAGCCTTCTGAAAGTTCAGATGAACAATGTCAACTGGATCTCCCTTATTCACATGCTTGTTGACAGTCTGAAAAAATTCCAGCAGATTAGTTTGGCATTATTTGCCCTTGCAGAGGCCATTTTAGTTCTCTTTAAGCAGTGCTTGCCACATGCCCATTTTAGATTCCTGGCTATCCTGGTTCATAGAAACAGCAAGAATGGGGCTGCTTGATGGTGTAGGAAGAATTGTGAATGCCTCCCTGCAACAGGATAGGATTCCAGCAGACAGAGGAGGCAACAGTTGCATCATTGTTAAAAAAGCCCTCCTTAGACCCCACAATACTGATCAGTATCTAATACAGTGGTACCTCTAGTTACGACCACAATTGGTACATAGAGATTGGTCTTAACTCGAGTTGGTCTTAAGTCGAAACAATGTTTCCCATAGGAATGCATTGAAATGCTATTAATTGGTACAAGTGGTTTTTGGATTTCAATGCATTCCTATGAGAAATACAGTAGTACCTCTACTTACAAATGTAATTCGTATGTGGATGATGGTCTTAAGTAGAGTTGGAACCCACAGGAACTAATGCAAAAGCAGTTAATGCATCTGCTTTTGGCAGGGGAGGATATATTTTTAAAACCTAAAATACTGGACAGTCATCTCCAAAGCTAACCACAGGGGCAAACGAGCTACAGAGAAGCAGCCTCTTCACTAACCAACACTTAGATGAAGGGGGGGAGTGAAAACAGTTAAATGTTTGTGCCATTTTGGTTCTATGTCGAAATTGTGGTTGTAAGTTGAGGTAAATTTTTGCAACTACTCCTGGTTGTAACTCAAAATGGTTATAAGTCGAGACGATTGTAAGTCGAGGTACCACTGTATGCCATTTGTGGGAAAGGTGAAAGAGTGAGTTGTGGCCTCACAGCTCCAGAGGTTCCTGGATGATACAAATTACCATGATCCATTTCAGTCTGGCTTGAGGCCGGGTTATGGAACAGAGATGGCTTTGGTTGCCTTTTTGATGACTTGCACTTAGAATTGAACAGAAGATCTATGTCCCTGCTGGTGTTACTTGACCTCTCAACAGCTATTGACCATAGTATTCTACTGGTCCATCTCTCAGTGATGTACTACTGTGATGTACTACAGTGATGTACTACAGTGGCTAAGATCCTTCCTGAAGAGGAGAACTCAGAAGGTGGTCTTAGGGGACTCATGTTTGTCACCACAACTGTTTACTTGAGGGGTTCCTCAGAGCTCTGTTTCGTCTCCTGTATTTCTTAATATTTACATGAGACCACTAGGAGATATCATATGGAACTTTGGGGGTACGTTGTCACCATTATGCAGGTTACACCCAACTCTCCCTCTCTTTGCCACCTGAATCCAAAGATGCTACTTCAGCTTTAGATCAGTGCTTGGGATCAGTAATGAACTGAATGAGGGGAAACAAGCTGAAACTCATCTCACTGGGAGAGATCATATGGAACTTTGGGGTTTGTTGTCACCAGTATGCCAAATGACACCCTTGAACCTAGGGGGGGAAAGGGGGGAAAAAGAGAACCCAAATAATTACCACCCAGTTAGCTTGGCATCTATTCCTGGAAAGATTCTAGAACAGATTATTTAGACAGTCTGTAATCATTTAACAAGCAATGCTGTCATTACTAGAAGTCAACATGGGTTTCTCAAAAACAAGTCATGCCAGACAAATTTAATCTCTTTCTTTGATAGAATTATAGGACTGGTGGATGAGGGGAATGCTGTGGATGTTGCATATCTTGACTTCACTAAAGCCTTCAATAAGGTTCCCCATGATATACTTGCAAGGAAGTTGGTAGAATGTAATTGTTTGACTGATCATAAACAAAGGGTGATCATAAATGGCTTCTCCTCAGCTTGCAGAGAGGTGATCAGTGGGGTGCCTCACGGTTCAATTTTGGAATGGATGAAGGAAAAGAGAGTAGACTGATTAAATTTGCAGATGATACTAAACTGGGAGAGATGATAATTTCCTAGAGGACAGAATAAAAATCCAAAAGACACATTAGAGTGCTGGGCCAAAGCTAACAGAAAGAGTTTCAACTGGAAGATATGTAGGGTCCTGCATCTAGGAAAATAAGAATAATGAATTGCATAGATACTGTGGTACCTCTAGTTATGACCACAATTGGTACATATAGAATGATCTTAACTCAAGTTGGTCTTAAGTCGAAACAATGTTTTCCATAGGAATGCATTGAAATGCTATTAATTGGTACAAGTGGTTTTTAGATTTCAATGCATTCTTATGAGAAATACAGTGGTACCTCCACTTACGAACTTAATTTGTACATGGATGATGGTCTTAAGTCAAGTTGGAACCCACAGGAACTAATGCAAACACACTTAATGCATCTGCTTTTGGCAGGGGAGGATATATTTTTAAAACTTAAAATACTAGACAGTTTCTCTCCAAAACTAACCATGAGGGCGAAAGAGCTACAGAGAAGCAGCCTCTTCACTGACCAACAGGGAGAAAAGTGAAGAATTTTGTGCCTTATTTGATTGTATGTCAAAATTGTGGTTGTAAGTCAAGGGAAATGTTTGCAACCACTGCTGGTTGTAACTCGAAATGCTTGTAAGTCGAGCTGGTTGTAAGTCAAGGTACCACTGTACAAGATGGGAGACACCTGGCTGGAGAATAGTGCCTGTGAAAGGGATCTGGGAGTCTGGGTGGACCTCAAATTGGACATGAGTCGACAGTGTGGTGCAGTGGTCAAGAAAGCCAATGTGATTCTTGGTTGCATCAACAGAAGGATAGTGTCTAAAGCAGGGGTGCCCAAATGTCATCTCCAGATGTTTTTGGCCTACATCTCCAAGGAACCCTTGCCAGCACAGTTACTGCTGAGGAAGCATAGCTAGTGGTGAAGGCTCCTTGGAGTTGCAGGTCAAAAGCAACTGGAGATCTTCATTTGGGCACCCCCTGGTCTAGAGCAGGGGAGGTGATAGTATTTTGATTTGATCGGATCCCATCTGGAGTACTGTGTTCAGTTCTGCGCTCCTCAGTTTAAAAAGGATTTTGACAATTTTGAACAGGTCCAGAGGAGGGTGACTAAAATGGTTAAAGGTGTGGAAAAAAGTCTTATGAAGAATGGCTTAGGGAGCTGGGGATGCTCCCCCCCCTTTCCCCCAGGGCACCTGCAGTGGGAGGAGGAGGTAGCAGGGCAAGAAAACCCATGTCGACCAAAAGGAAGGGGTCGGTATCAGTGATCTTAATGAGTCTTGTCAGTCTCTGTGTTACATCCTGAGTTTTGGCTCCTGGTACACAGCACACCTCTTGATTCAACTTGTCAGGCTTGCAGATTATTGCTTCTGTTCCTCTTAGCAAGGAGTCCCCAACCACCGCCACTCATCTCCTTTGAGACTTGGTAGAGGGGCCTCAATGTCCTGAAGGTTCCAGGATCATCTGGCTATTTTCTTCAGGCTGCCAGTGCTACTCTTGCTGCTGATTCATTTTCTGACTAATAAAGGAAAGAGGTTGGAATCTATTCTGTAGCTGCAAGTGCTCCTTCTACCCCTCTATCCATGAAAAGTGGCTACGGACCACCTTCTGCACAGAGTCATAGAGGGAGGTGAAATGACCCCATAGGGACTCTTGACCATGTTTGCCAGTCTAATGTCCTCATTGCTGCTGGCCTGCTGAGGCTTTGTGCCAGTTGTGCTCTTCCAGAAGGATGGAGGAGACATGTCTAGGGACATGGGGCTGGCAAAACATGCCCTTCCACTGCTGGTTCAAAGGACTGGGAGAATTTTGGATCGCCTGAAACCAGTAACTCCTCAGATTTCTCAAGGAAGAGGTTCAGCAGTTCTTTATGCCTTCCTTAAAGGCCACCAGAAGATGAACTACGTAGTCACGTTTGGGACTTTTTCTCTTTACAGATTCCACTATACTTCATTTCCACATGCTCTTCTAGCCTGCTGCATTCTAAACAAAACTTCACTTGAAGAAAGGCATGTGTGAAAATTTAAAGGAGAAACAGATGCTGGGAAATGAACTGAAAGGGTTTTTTTTTTAAAAAAAAGATTTTATCAAAAGTGTAGCAAAAGGTGGAGCAGGAAAACTACATATCCCTAAATAACTAATAAATAAAGGAGGGAGGGAGAGAAAGAAATCACCCACTCTGTCTGAAGACACATCTCAGAAAGTAAGCAATTCTTCAACTAAAATACACAAGACTAAAATGCACCATTGTCCCACTAATGAAAATAATGAAGAAATAAATTTAAAATAAAAGCAGTGATTGTACATAATCTATTTAAAGAATTCATATTAGATAGATTGTTACTTAGGGAAAGCTTGCTCGAAGAGAAAGGTCTTTGCCTGCTTGTGGAAGGACGTCAGAGATGGAGCATGTCTGGCCCTTTATGGGAGAGAGTTCCAAAATTTGGAAGCAGCTATAGAGAATGCCCTTTCTTGAGTTCTCAGCAGACGTGCTTAAGAAGGTGTGGTGACCGAGAGAAGGGCCTCTCCTTTGGACCTTAACATCTGAGCTTGTTCATATTGGGAAATATGGTCTTTGAGGTAGTTTGGGCCCAGGCCATTTAGGGCTTTATAGGTTAAAACCAGCATTTTGAATTGCACCCAGAAACTGATTAGCAGCCAATGTAATTGCATTAGCAGGGGTGTTATGTGATCCCTGCAATTGGCCCTCTCAGCAATCTGGCATCTGTATTTTGAAGTTTCCTGAGATTTTCCATCAGTATTAAAATATTATTATCTTATTATCACTTGTGTAACGTAATGTGACTGTAGTGTGTCCTTTTTCTGCTAGGCCTAATGTAAATAGCTCATATTAAACTGCAGACCTCAGTTCTCACATCCGCTTTTGATTTGTAATCTACTTAAAGAATGTAAACATGAGCTAGAGGAAGTGTGTTCTGATTGGTTAGAAGGTCAGAGGTAAGGTTCTTACAAGCGCTTCTGGGAAGAAGAAGGAGAGAGAGAGACGTTGGATGGCGAGAGAGAGAGAAAAACAACATGGATTCCATCAAGTGACTACAGATTATGGATTATGAATATGAATATGAAGACAGCAGACTGTGAGAGGCTTTCGGGCCATGCTTTTCTTACTCTTCATAGAAATAGGGTTTAGATTTTAAATGTTGGAAGGTTTTCATTTCTTTGTTTTCTAGAATAGATATATCTGATGTGGATAGCACTGTAGAATGTTCTGTGTGAACCATTTCTTATATAAATAAATGTAGTTGTGTTTGAACTCATGAGTAACAGTGTCAGCCTGTTCTTTAAGGTCCTGTCTTTATTGAATCTGGCTGATTTGGTGATAAGTCTCAGAGTTTAGTTTCCACAGCACAATTAAAAGAACCCATGAAAGTTTGAGGGGAAGGAATCTGCTTGATAGGATTCGGTGGAGGGTCTGACCTGAGGTGAGGATTGGACAAGTCGTTTCCTAGGTAGAGAAAAGAGTCTTTCACCATTGGATTGTACTCTGCCCCTCTCCCGAATTGGGACACCTCAATTTATTTAAATCTAGAAAACTCCCCAAAACCATCTGGTTCCATCAATCTTCTTGGATGAATTGCCTTAGTCTTAATCTACTTTATAGCAGGTGTGTCCACCTACATCCTCAGGGATGAAAATAAACATGCCATAAAGGTGGCAGGAAACTGCAGAAGCTTTCTTTCTGTTCATATGTCACTGTCTTATGTTGACAGGCATGGCATGGCACTCCTGGCTTTTCCATCAAGCTTCCCCACTTAATTCCTACACCTTAGTAACAAACTTGTTTTCACCCTTTTCACAAATTTCTGCTCCAGGATTTCTTGGCATTTTGAATTGTGGATAAAGAAGCACATCACCCCATATGCCAGAAGGGTTTATTATTTTTTATTAATATTATTTTCATTTTTAAAATTAAATTGCATTTCTTGGCTTTCAAAAATTAAAATTTAAGGTAATACATTACACACAAATTCCAACAGCATCTAGAAGATCCTAGAAGATGAGCACATGATATAATGTGGTTGCTGGGGAGGATAGAGGCATGAACAAGATGTGACTCTGTATCAAAACATTTTGAAGGTGAAAAAACTTTGAGGACTGAACTGGGACCACATATATGTACTCAGCCACTATCTTATTATTCCTCTCTAAAAAACCAATGGTAGCCAAAATGCAGGTCACCAAATAATATTAGACTACAATTCCTATCAGACCTGCCACTAACCAGTGGCAGAGACAGCTGGCAACCCAACACATTGGGAGGGTTGTCACTTCTCCCAGTCCTCCTAAAGATCAGAAGCTTCATTTGTTCATTGTGGAAGATCTTCAGAATTCCATAAATTCTGAAGATATACACTCTTTTCCAAAACAAAAAATTGTAGCATCCCACTGCCCTGGAATAACTTAAATCTAATATGAGGACCAACTAGCAAAGAAATCAGATGTAGATGTAAGTCTACCAATCCTTTTCTCCCTTGAGTAATCAGATTTTGCCCCCACTTCTAGAGAAGCTGCAGAATAGGAAGGTTTCTTTTACTCCATCTATGGCTTTGCAGATAAACATGCAGCTCAGATAGAGGACAGACAATTGTTGCAATTACCAAAAGGCTCTTGAGGATATGGTCCCTCCCACCTTCCTATTCCCAAATTGAATGGCACAGGTGCACCATCACCACAGCCATATTACAAGAACAAATCGCTTTTTAAAGATGCTGACTGTCCTGTCTGAATGAAGACAAATGGACGGGGAAGAAGAAAATAGAAAGAATGGGAGAGAGAAGGGGAATACAAAATTAGAAATAGGAAGCTCAACAAGTTGGGCTTTCATAGTCAGGAATGAACTGCCATGAAGTAATAGCAATATATAATGTTATTATATATCTAATGTTAGCCCTATAGAAACATGGAAAAATTAATAGGTTAGATGAGACAGAAGGCCTATCTGGTCTTACCAAACTGTCAGACCAGATGCCACAAGCAGAAGGTGAGAGCATTACCACTCTTTCATCTGAGACTTACAAAACTAACATGGTGAGCACAGATGAATATTGTTAAACATGTCTTTCATACTTTTTAAAGCAGTAATAAATTCCATACGAATCCAATCTAATACTCAAATACAGGGATGCTCAACGGTAGATCACCAGATGTTTTTAGCCTACAACTCCCAGAAGCTCTTGCCAGCACAGCTATTGTGGTATCTATTGGAGCTATCGCGCCAGGGGCAGTGTTTCTTTCAGGCATACCTCCAGGGGGGCTTTGCCCTCCCCCCGGAGCAGGTCCACCACCACCACCCCAGCGAAAATAAGAGCAAATTTTAAACTAAAAGGGAAATAATTTAAACTTCTTTTCTAAAATTTTAAAACTGCAAGTTTTTCCTTAAAGATTTCAGAGTGTGTCCCATTTTCACTTTGACATCTGAAAGGAGAGGAGCATAGAGCTAAGAAGAAGTAGAGGAGAAGCTCATGCCTCCATATCAAATAGAACTGGAAGTCAGAGCAATGCACCTGCCTCTCTCTCCTTTCCCCATCTCTATGGTCTCCAGTGAACACAACTTGTAGGGAGGCCTCCTTGTGAATTCTCCTCCATCTGAAATGTAAAGGAAGTGGGTGCTATAGAGTTTATGGCCTGCAGTATCCCACTGTAACAGGGCATCAGCTATAACATACTGGTATGTGTTTTTATGGTACTGGCCTAATTGGACCATTGAGAACTTGACCCACTACAAGAAGTTGGGATTGACTAGCTGTGTGCCTATGTGGCTTACTGTCGGCCCTACAGCAATAAAAACTCAACACAAGTTAATTGGGTTACAAACAGAGGCCACAACTTTATGGAGCCCAAGTGGCTTCCCGCTTCGTGGCGTCTCCTTATGAGGACCTGGACCACGTGGTCTTCCATTTGGCAAGCAGCCACTGGCTCCCTCTCCCCACGTGCTGGGACTTGGATCAGCATGTGGGACATTTTCCATCAGGCGTAGGCCTCCTTCGCCCCCCGGCAACAACTCTGGACCCAGGTAAGTCCGGTTCCATTCTTAGATGAAATGCTGTGTGTACAGGCAGAGGCACACAAAGAGATGAGAATCCTTTGAAAAATAAGGTTTGTGCCACAGTGCTTTGTCAATGTAGACCTAAAACAGTGGTAGGCAACCTGTGGCTCTCCAGATGTTTAGGACTCAAACTCCCAGAAGCCTTCTCCACTAGCTCTGCTGGAGAGGGATTCTGGGAGTTGCTGTCCAAAACATCTGGAGAGCCACAGGTTGCCTACCACTGACCTAAAATACAGTATTTTAGACTATAGAATATGTAATCAGTAGAGCTAGGTAATGTAGATAGAATTTCATTATTTTTCTGAACTGCTTTGCTGGACAAATTGTAATCTTTATTATTGTGCTGATATTTTCTCTATCTGACTTTTATAATAAAACAGATATATTTTACCTTGAGGTGGGATCCTTGACAGAGGGTATGGTGCCCATAATCAGTTTCTAAGTAATTCTTAATAAGTTTTGGAATATGAACTAAGATGGCATCACGATAATATTCAGGAGCCTCAGGACTTGCTGGAATTAAAGTGATCAGTTGGAGTATATCTTGGAGTGTATCTTGTCCTGAATCCATCAGAACAGTTCTGGACAAAACCAAAGTTGTTTTAGGAGGTTTTGAATTACAGGAGTGCTGAAGGAAAGGCATCATGCTCTTCACATGACTCTCCTCTGTATGATAGCCTTTCAAATGTTTAAAAAATGCTATCATATCATCCCCAGTTTCCTTTTCTTCAGGATAAATATGCCCAGTTATTTCAGTTTTTCCTTATAGAGCTTGGTTTCCAACTCTCTAATCCAGTGGTTCTTAACCTGGGTTCGATCGAACCCCAGGGGTTCGGTGAGCCAGTCTTGGGGGTTCGGTGGAGGTGAAGACACACACCCAACTCCAGTGGCCCTGCTCGCCTGCCCAGTGGTGTAAAAAGGGCGGGGTGGGCGAGCGGGGTTCTTAATGTTTTTTTTATTTAATGGTTTTGTTCATTTTGTGCACCTATCTATGAATATATACCTAAATATATACCTATATTTTGAATTTGAAAAATCATATTTTATTTTTCCAATTAAGAAGGGTTCGGTGAATGCGCACATGAAACTGGTGGGGTTCGGTGAATCCGCATATGAAACTGGTGGGGTTCGGTGAATGCGCATATGAAACTGGTGGGGTTCAGTACCTCCAATAAGGTTAAGAACCACTGCTCTAATCATTCTTGTTGTCCTACTCTGAACTGGTTCCAATTTATCAACATCCTTGTGATATGATATCTTGATACATTACTAAAGATGAAGGCTAATCAGTGCTGAATTAGAGGGCAACTAGAACTTCATGGAAGACTATACAGTGGTACCTCTAATCTTAACTCGAAACAATGTTTCCCATAAGAATGCATTGAAATACTATTAACTGGTACAAGTGGTTTTTAGATTTCAGTGTATTCCTACGAGAATTACAGTGGTACCTCTACTTATGAACTTAATTCGTACATGAATGATGGTCTTAAGTCAAGTCAGAACCCACAGGAACTAATGCAAAGGTAGTTAATGCATCTGCTTTTGTCAGGGGATGATATATTTTTAAAACCTAAAATACTAGACAGTTTCTCTCCAAAACTAACAATGGGGGCGAAGGAGCTATGGAGAAGCAGACTCTTTGCTGACCAACAGTTAGCTGAAGGAAAAAAAAGTGAAAACAGTTAAAATTTGTCTCTTTTTGGTTGTATGTCAAAATTGTGGTTGTAAGTCGAGGGAAATTTTTGCAGCCACTGCTGGTTGTAACTTGAAATGCTTGTAAGTCGAGCCGGTTGTAATTCGAGGTACCACTGTACTGCTGTTAATGCATCCTAATGTACAGTCAGCCCCCGCAAATTACCCGCTCACTATCTGCGGCTCCAGTCTTTTCCAGCTTTCCCCCCAGCCAATATTTTTAAGTAACTTCCTTACCCCCCGCAGCCTGAGCGGCCTGTTGGCTGGTGGGAGTGTCAACGGCAGTAGCCCTAGGCTGGCACGGAGG
>JAIOUR011654221.1:0-11599 GCA_020711275.1 Calotes versicolor
TCACAGTGGTTCAAAAGGGGGATTCTGGGAAGCCTCCCCCTCTCCCTGATCCATGGGAGGGTCATTCTGGCCTCCCCTCACCTGCCCTCCTTTTTTCTGAGGGGAGGGGAAAATAAATTCCACTTCTCATTGGGATGAGTGGCAAGCAGAGCCAGCAGGGAGAGGAGCCTGAGGGCCACTCAAAATTTGCAAAAGGGCCGCATTTGGCCCCCGGGCCGGACTTTGGACATGCCTGGCTTAACTTGTCTTTTTAAAGCTGCATTATATAACAAATTGATGGAAATTCATTTTTTTCTAAATAACTTTTCTAACAACTTCATTTACTATTGTACTAACTTAGCTGCAGCAATTCTAGATAATCTCTTCCAAGGACAATTTATTCTGCCACAGGCCAATACCTTTCTTCAGTAAACCCTCTAAACACAGCTATACTGTATGGATTCAGTTTAAATTTAGCCATTCTGTTCAGAGGAATGCTGTGTGTCAGCAACATCAAAGCCCAAGGGCAGCCTGATCAACACAGAATACAGGTCACGTAGCTCTGCAGCTAACAAATTCTAAGCTAGCTTGTACTCAGGGGCATTCAAAGCAGTTTTGTCATCAACAATCTTCTTTCCTTTGAGCCCACATGTTGTTTCAGTTGCTGAGCAACCCTTGTGTTGCTGTCTTTTATTTTAGGAGAAAAACTTACCAGGCATCTGGCCGTTCATCTGGTTCTGCATATGTGGTGCAGGAGGCCCCCCACCTACCATACCATCTGAACCCATATTGTGAGAACGGGAAGGCGGGGGTGGGCCACTCTGACTCATTCCTCCTGGACCCATTGGAATATTCTGTGTGGGTGGCTGAAAGACAATTGAACAAAACAGAAGCACTTAATCCAGCACATAAAGTACATTGCTACTTTATCAGACACAGCCCTCCATGTCTTCTGAAACATTTACCTTTACTTAGTACTTTCAACGCTCTAAGGTCTTAAAGTACTGCATTATCTGAATATTAACCCATTTCCTACCCACAATGTATTAGTTAATTTTATCCGTTCAACTTATTTATCAGTTACAAAATAAATCAAGGAAACTACATCGATTTTCCTTTTCAAATATTAAATAAACCACATTGTATGCCTTATGAGAAAATTTCTACCCACAGAAGGTATGCTCCTGGTACCAATTAATAGAAGGAGAGAGAGGGATAATTGGAAGGGCAGGAACTGAAAGACATTATCTCTCTCTCTCCTTGTATATTTGGTCTGAAAAACAAAGGAATATTCCATTGTCTACCCTACCCTACCCTAATGGTAGCCAGATAACTACCGTAAGGGTAGGGCCATCAATGAAGTCATCTTCCTACCTTTGACATTTAGGAACTTCTGCTAAATCAAAGAGATTTAAAGTTATAGAAAAGCATCACCTGAGACTTTGTGAACACCATTAGAATTGAAACACACTCACACACATCACCTTGCAATTTCTGGTTTCCATCTTTGGTACTAACCACCAAGTCTAATATTCCACTTAACTTTCACAGTTGTTGGGTTCTTAAGGATATTTTTCATACATGTATTAATGAAGTTATAGCGGGATGAGTGGCAGATTGACACTAAACATCTCTCAAGAAAAGGAAGAGGCACAAGATGTACCAGACTTAGATATGTAGGAAATGAGCAGGTTCTTCTTATGCTAACTTCAAAATGTTTTCAGAGGTTTATTTAATTCTGAAAAGCTTTTCTGAATATTTCACAAGAACAGCAATTTTCAGTCCTTAGGTTTCATTATTTAGAACCTTTCACAGGCAAAACTATTAGAAGCACTATATAAGAAAAATATGGGAATATTGAGGTTTCCTCTGATTACTAGAATACATGTACAAAATTATTACATGAGGACAGGAACTCACTACTGGATTATAAAACATGGTGGTTTATTAGCTTATCAGCAGCAGCCTATAATGGCAAGAAGCTGAGAGTTTAACTTTTGAGTGCTAGATAAATAGTTTCACTACCAACAGAAAGAGAGATCAATGCCAAAAGTTCAGACTTCTAAAGCTTAATTCAATAAAAATGCATCCTTTAAAATTGATGAATCCACCTAACGATATACAGTGCTTTTAACATTTTGGGTAAAAAATGCCTTTCATGTTGCAAAAATCCACATAATTCTGTATATTAAGGAGTATTGGAATCTAGCATGCAAAATTCTAACCTATTCTTTTATTGTCTTTCTGAACATGCTACCTCTTATCTATTATCATTACCTTTGAATATTGTATACATTGTATCTAATGAACTGTGATGTACTGACTGCCGTTAATTTTTATACTGTCCTCTAATACTGTAAGCCACCTTGGGTGCTTTCTAAGGAGAAAGGCGGATTAGAAATATGTTAAACAAACAAACAAACAAACAAACAAACAAACTCAAAACACAGCATACACACATGATGGTTGACTCTAATGGTTGACAAGGATTGCATTCAGACTGCAATGGGAGGATCACTGGGAGGATCCATACTAAGAGCAGAAATCCAAAGAGAGGTCTGCACTGAAAAGAATGTAGCTAATCCAAACTCCCTCTCTCTCATCCGCTCCTCTTTTAACAATTCCCTGGTCCCTGCCTCTCTGCAGTTAGTAAAATAAAGGAAATGCAGGTTGGAAGGCATGTTGCAGGCAAATAGAGGCCACTTTGGATCCACAGAATTCTTCCTTAAGACATGCCCACAACATGCATAGAAATATATGGTAATCCATTAAAAATTCCAACTAGAACGACAACTTCAATTATCCTTCCTCACCTTTGAGGACTTTGGAAAAGACATTTTCTCCAACTTCGGATTTTCCTACCTCCTTCTGTACACTGCTACCATATTAGAAAATTTAACGTACTGCATGAAGTGCTAAAATAGTCTCCTTGAGTGGAAAAATCCTTTGCAGTGCAAATGTACAGTACAGTATATGCTTTCCCAGATAGCATTGGGGGGAAAAAGCTTTTATTTACTTCAGAAGCTGAAGCTAATACAAAGTATGGGTATTAAAATGTATTATCATCTCTCTGTATAAAAGGATTTGCAATGATGCCCTCAGCATCGAACTATCTATGTAAATGAGGTGGTCACTCAGTTATGCCATTCATTTGCATAGCTCCGAGGCAAAGGCAGAGTAGAGGCGGAGACTGGCAGGCCAGGAGGCCAAGGTGCTGCCCACCCCCAGCCATTGTACTCGGCTGCCAGCCTGCTCACTACT
This sequence comes from Calotes versicolor, assembly GCA_020711275.1. NCBI lineage: Eukaryota > Metazoa > Chordata > Lepidosauria > Squamata > Agamidae > Calotes > Calotes versicolor. The sequence goes on from JAIOUR011654221.1 coordinate 3,241, forward strand.
GCTGGATCAAGCATGTGTGCAATAGACAAGAGGAGACAGGGCTTCAGGTTCCTTCCAGTTCCCTGCACAGTGCTGCACCTGCCCTCAGGGTGGGCTAAATTCCTAGAATCTTAGGCTTTTGGATGTTTTTAAAGTTTAGCTTTCCTTAGCCTGGCATCCTCACAATATTTTTGACTCGAGTATACAATCTGGTTATACTGACTGGGGTCTACAGGGGTTACTACCCAAATATCCATTGGATATAACCTAAAAACACTTCCTACTTTTCATGTTTCTTCCATGTGATCCATGGGCGACATGCACCCATCTCTGGAATTTGATGGGCCATTTCCACAACCTGATCCTACAATATTATTTCATATAGAGTTTTTTAAAAAATCCGTAAAGACTCCTTCACTCTCTCCAATAATAACTACGTGATCTATCAAATCAATTCCAACTTGCAGGAACCTTTGCCAGGATATTATTAGCAAAGAGCAATTAGAACTAGTTTGCAACTTCCTTCTACAGGAGACACCATGGGAATGTGCAGCCTGCCCGTGGCCATACAGGCTGGCTCTTCTCCTGGGATGCACAATCAAACTCTAAACATCTGGTTCCACAGCCAGAAACCAAACATACTGAGCTATCATCCAGATAGTGGGTCAAATATATAATTGGGGATGGGTGCTGTTCAAAAAAAGGTTCTGATGAGACTTTGTGGCACCCAAAGCTTCTCCCAAACCAAACTGGAAAACATTATGGCAGGCATGTCCAAAGTGTGACCCTCCAGATTTTCTTGAACTGCAACTCCCAGAAGCCTTCAGCACTACCTATGCTAGTCTTCAGCACAAGCTGTGCTTGCAAGGGCTCCTGGGAGTTGCAGCTCAAGAACATCTGGAGGGCCACTCTTTGGACATGCCTGCATTATGGTGTAAGGATCCCAGAAGTCTGCATCTGGGTCCCTGAAAAGTAATGAGTAACCTACAGGCGATATTACACAACCCTACTCTGACAACTCCTCAGGTAAGTTCTTACTCCATATACAGTAAGGATCTCAGTTCTAAAATCTCAAAGTTCATTTTGCTTACAAAATGAGAAATTAATGTAATGGTCCAATAATTGCTGTTATTTTTGTGAAGTCCCTTCTTTGAGACTGAAATGCATACTGAACATTCCCAGTCTGTGACCACTGTTTTGAGTTTCATATTTGTCGGCATAATTTTGTTAAGATTTGACAGATTCAAACTCTGTAGCCACATTAGTATCTGCTTCTGAGGCTTTACTTTATCCAATTGCTTTGAATGCTGGTTCTCCTTTTATATACTAAAATTTCAGTCTTACACAAATGATTCTTCTCTGACTGTATCTTTCATACTCGACTCTGGTATTTTAGTACTGTACATTGTTTCTGGTTTCTTTACTTTATTATCCTATCATAAAATATTTCCATGCTGACCTTTCACAATTCCTTCTCATTTACTTTTTAAGCTCCATCACTCATCCACTGAGGCTTTTCCACTCATTTCCCAATCTTCTATTCTTGTTATTTGCCATCAAGTCAGAACCAACTCACAGTATTCCTAAAAGGACTTTCAAGGTAAAGAATATATTTAAGGAGTGATTTTACTCCAGTTCCACAGCTCCCAGCCAGTTTCCAATGCTGAACAAAGACTCAAACCCAGGCTTCCATGTTTGTCATTGTCACTGTATCCACTGCATCATGCCAGGTATCATCATTCTTCTATAACAACAGTTTATTTCAGTTACCAGATCTGGTTTCTAGATGGTCATGTGTAGTAATGCACGTCCATTTTTCACTTTGCCTTTACATTATTCAGGAACATTACATTACATGTTCCTGAATAGGCAAAAACAGATCTAGGCAAAAATATTAAGAACTTGGAAAAAAAAGCAAAAAAGCCAGCACAACCAAAAGGGGGAGCTAGAGCAAACATCTGGACTGTCAGACAAAACTCCAGCTCTTAGTGAGTCAGAACCCACAATTTGCAAGAGGAAAAAGAAAGGAAATAGGAAGAAGGTGGAGAATATAGCCAAAATAAAACTGATCCTCAGCAGGAAGCGGAAGAGGAAGAACAAGCTTTAAACCTGAACTCTGGTACAGGAGAAATACAGGACCCATGGGAAAATGTTTTGGGTAACAACTTGGGGTCCACAAAGGAAATGGTGCCCTTGGTGGGGAAGGAACCTGGACCTCAGTTAGAAGGTAACAATATCTCCAGCTCTGGTTGGAACTTAGTTATGATTCCCCAAAAGCTATTTTTAATTATCTCATACCTCCAGGTTTGTCCCACAAAACATACTTGGATAGCTCACTTTCTGAATGTATCAAAAAAGGTTCTAGCATGAATATTGAATTTAAATGATGTTAAGCATGTAGAATAGTTTAAATCTGATGGAATTCGAGCATGGGCTGTGGCAACGTTCAGAAATAGAGCTATTACCAATGCTATTTATAAAGCCAAGAAGGTTTTCTCAAAATATGGTCTGGTAACTGTGAGATATTTTGAAAACCAAGCCCTTCCTATACCATCACTTAGACCACAAGTTGTTGCCTTTAATGACAAGGTTCCCAAAACTTGACACCGCACTGAAAATTTGACTAATTTAGATTGCCCCCAAGAAGCCATATCTCCTAGTGCACCATCAGTGATACCAGACTTTATTCTGATTAATTTAGACTGGCCTCAAGATACTGTAACTCCTTATGTTCAGTCAGTGTCACCAGATTCATATAGTTATTACACATGTTAAACAAGATGTTAAACAAGACAGCCAACAAAAGTCACCTGAGAAATTGGAGGCATTTAACCCTGAGGAGAAAGCCCTATTGAGTTTATTTTGGTCTTGGCCACCTACTATCCAAAAAGAGATTCTGGATACAATGTTTAGTGTTCTTTTTCATCTTTACTCTATTTGTAGTATCAGTCATTCAGGCTCTTGCCATAAAAATGCCTCCACCTTGGGCTTCAACCTACATATCTGGTTTGATTTCCATCTTGGCCATTTGGTGATATTCAAATGTAGAACATCTGTTCAGTTGCTTAAAACAAGTTGTGCAATGAACTTGTTGGCTTCAGTGTTCAAACTGCTGCTCTTCTGCTTCATATCTGACTTCACGAGAAAATACTTAGACAATGTTTGGCTTAACTTTATTTCCTTTTGTGTTCCCTTCACTTATTATCACTAACAGATCTTGCCTTGGTGTGTGATCAATTTCTTTTTGGCCTATAAGCTTGCAATTTCCTTTTCAGCATTTGGAGTTGGAACATAAACCTGAATTATGATTATGCTGATAGGCTTTCCATGAAGAGTTACTGATATTATTCATTCAGACTTGACATTATAATCCCAACTGCCTTTACAACTCACTGCATTATTACAGCTACCCTCATTACTTCTGGATCTGTCATTTCTAGAGTGGAAACACTGCAATTATCGGGTTTTAAATGCCCAGATACTTTAGCCTACTCACACTCATATATTTTAATATTTGACTTGAGTGAACTAAAGCATTTAGGCATTTTTAAACATTACTTTATACGCTCTATTTCTTTCTGTACAATTTCTAGCTTGCTCATACTTCTGCTATTCAGTGATCCAATGTGCCCCTTTACATCTGTGCAATTTTAATGCATTTGCCTCATTAAGAACTATACTTTTCATACAGATATTTTTACTTTTTATAGCACACTGAATGCCTTTTGATATGGAAGGCCTCCATTATTATCTCTTGCTTTCCCCTGGACACATACATTGTGCACAGGAGGACAGTTTTTCACCGAACTCAGTGGCATCCAGATGCATCGTGATACAACCCCTACTTTTGTCAACCAACATGGCCAGTTGAGGGAGGGTACTAACTAGACACTTCAACAAGCTGCAACCAGAGGCAGGAAAAGCTTGATTATTTTGACTGACAACATGAAAAAGTAGGGACATCTGGCATCCTACTATAACTAAATACAAATTGCAAGTAACATAGATTTGCATTGAGAAAGCTATCATTTTGATTTGTGCATGCTTCAGAAACATGTCTGACATCAAGGAAGAAAGTGTTTGGTGAGAAATTCTCTTCTCCTCTACCATTACTGGAAGCACTGATATGGAATGGAGGAAACAAAGTCTGTTCCAGCATGGATCCTAGATGGTGTATTACCGGCCAGATTAAATTAGTCTACCAAGTTCTGGTTAGATAATTGTATAATCCTGTAAGAATTAGAATATTAAGATTCCTACCTTCTAATGTCACTGTTAGACATGTAACTTTAACAAAAAAATTAAAAAGTGAAGCTGTTGCTTTTTGCACCTGCAAAGAAGTGACAGAAACTGGTGATGCATTTAATACTTGACATGTTCAGGGCATTTGATAAGGAGGTTTGTTACAGCTCCACCTTGGCCCCCCCTACACCAGATCTAAATTAAGGATTAGTCAAGATCAAAACAAGCTAAGATATAGATTGCAATACACAAAACTCAGTGGTATTTTTTTCACTTAAGAATGCAGCCTCTGGTTATTTGGGTATGATAGACAGGCCAAATGTTAGAGAAATGTTTTGATCCAAAGTCCTTCGAGACATGGGCAGTAGACTACAGCAAGGGCGGAAACTACTGCAGCTTCACAATTAGGAAATGATAAAATTTTGTTGCTCCATTATGCCACTTGCACATTCAACATGAAAAGAAACCATATATGTACCTTCCAATGACAAATTAATTTGCACCTTATAAGGCTGTGAAATGACAGAATTATAAGATGCTACTTCCTAAAGCAGCTCCACTTCTCACAGTGAAGCTCCAATCATATCTGGTTCTGCCATCAGAGAAGATGGTCATAAAGACTGTTTGACACTGGCTCAGAATATTTCTAGGTCCACCTCTGAACTTGGATGTCTAGGTTCAGGATGACTTTTCACAAACTTTGGGGTTTTTTTAAGGCAGTAGTTTCTGTCTTAATGGCAGAAAATGAAGATCTAAAATGCCTCCTGACAAAGATAAAAGAGGAGAGTAAGAAAGTCGGCCTGAAACTCAACATCCGAAAAACCAAGATCATGGCAACAGGTCCAATCACTCCCTGGCAAATAGGAAAGGAATTAGTGGAAATAGTGACTGACTTCACTTTCTTGGGATCCAAGATAACTGCTGAGGGAGACTGCAGCCAGGAAATCAAAAGACGCCTGCTCCTTGGAAGAAAAGCTATGGGAAACTTAGGCAGCATAATAAAAATTAGAGACATCACCTTGCCGACAAAAATCCACATAGTCAAAGCGATTGTATTCCCAGTAGTAATGTATGGTTGTGAGAGCTGGACCCTGAAAAAGGCAGAGTGTCGAAAAATAGATGCTTTTGAGCTGTGGTGCTGGAGAAGACTCTTGAGAGTCCCCTGAAACAGCTAGGAGATCAAACCAGTCAATCCCGGAGGAAATCAAACCCTGACTGTTCCTTGCAGGGTCAGAAGCTGAAGCTAAGGTGAAATACTTTGGCCACAAGATGTGAAGGGATGACTCTCTAGAAAAGACCTTAATTATAGGGAAGATAGATGGGAAAAGGAGAAGGGGACGACAGAAGGCGTGATGGCTAGACAGGGTCAGCGAGGCAACAGGGATGAACTTAGCCAAACTCTGGGAAACAGTGGAGGACAGGAAGGCCTGGCATACTGTGGTCCATGAGGTCACAAAGAGTCAGACTCGACTCTGCGACAGAACAACAAGTTTCTGCTAGACCAGTCAACATAAAATCATCCATTCATATTTTTGTAATCCCAAGGCTTGACTATCAAAATAGACTCTATTCAACAATAGATAACTATTATGGATTTTCACTGTGCTTTCTTGATGGGATGGCTAAGCAGCTCCACATTATTCCAGTACTGCAGTAAATACACTACGTATTACTTCAGGCAAAAAAACAATATATTTGAATATTATTTTTTCTCATGAAACACTCTAGTTGAGATGTGCCATGCAATCATTCAGCCAGTAGAACCAAGCTTCTGTGTGCAGAATGGTGTCTTTGGCTATAACCCAATAGAGTTGTATCAAAATGCTTGACAGAAATTGTATTATGGAAGGTTTCTATAAAAACAATTCCACAAAAAGCAGAAAAACTGAATAGTACTGCATAACAGCCTAGTTATATATTTAACAGATACCCAATTGAGAGTCAAAGACATGGACACTGGTGGCCAAGGTTCAAATCCCCACTTAGCCATAGAAAATTACTGGGTGAGTGGAACTGGTAAAATCAGTTTAAATATCTCACACCTTGAAAACCCTATCGCAATGGTTTTCAAACTTGGCCCTCCAGATGTTCTTGGGCTAAAATTCCCAGAAGCCTTCACCACTGTGTTAGCAAAGACTTCAGCGGTCCAAGAATACCTGGAGGGCCAAGTTTGAGAACCACTGGCCGTATGAGAATTATTAAAAATTGGTTTCAACTTGATGGTACCTAACTAATACATTTACAAAGTGACCTATACAAATATAATAATAGAAATTACAGCAGGTACAAAAAGATGATAAAATCTGGACAAGATACACATAGAAATTATATAGGTACTTATCCTGAAATAAAGCAAATGGCAGACATGCAATTTTTTATTTTTTATTTTCAAATTTGATGTTAGGAAATACACTGGCAAAAGTATGCCGATGTGCAGTTAGACAATATAGAAGAGCCACTCAAAAGTTATAGTTGTTTTCTATAAATACTTTGCCAACCATTATCTTAATGCAAAGAGGACACACATAATTCTTTTCAAAGGATACTTACCGGTGGCAGTATAGATTGCATATTTTGATTGGAGTCTGCTATTGTAGCTAGGTAGACCAAGTTTGTATGCAACAATTGCTGATACCTATTTTTAAAATCAATCAGGAAAAAGAAAATTTTAACATTAAAACGATTGCTTGTCATGTAAATATGCCCTTGAAAACAGCCTACAAGCATCTGCTTTCAGTTTTGGCCTGCACATTGTGCTTATCAATTCATTTTAGAGACTGGTTCAAGGTATCAATGTTGATATTTAAAGCTTTGAACAGTCTAGCTTCTGCAAGGAATTTTACAAGAGACAAGCCCTGTTAGTTGTTCACTCCTTTACACTTAATGTGTGTTTAAATAAACAACAACACTCTGAAGGATTTTTTCATTTCACATCCATCTATTACAGGCATCTCAAACTCGTGGCCCTCCAGATGTTCTTGAACTGCAACTCCCAAAAGCCCCTGCTAGCACAGCTAGTGCTGAAACAGCTCAGCTAGTAGTGAAGGCTTCTGGGAGATGCAGTTCAAGAATATCTGGGGGGCCACAGGTTTGAGATGACTGATTTATTAGAATTCCCTTCAGAGAATTCTCAAGGGATACCCCAGTCCCTCTATTGCTCTCTCATTACTCTTAGCCTTAAGATAGTATATTTAAAAATGATCATGTTACCTCCTTCAATCATTATTCCTAGCGTGAATATTGTCTCGGCTGTTTATTGACAACTGTTATGCACTCACTACAGCCAACTTTGTATATTGTCCTCCGATGTTGTAAGCCACCTTGAGTCCTTTCCAAGGAGAAAGGCAGATTAAAAATATAAACTGGCTAGTCCTCTCTCTATCTCACCAACTATCTAAAACAGTTCCTTTCCTTCTTTCTTTCTTTCTTTCTTTCTTTCTTTATTTATTTTTATTTTTAGTTTTAGTTCATAGAGCTGTAATAAAATTGCTGGAAGATTCTTGATTATTGCTTGATTATTTTAACCTTGATTATTTTAACCTGCCTACCCATGCACTAGAAAACAAACATACTGGTAAGCAAATTACACTTACCAGTATGTTTTATTTGTACAACTGATAAACTGACAATAACAGTGTGCAACCGGGCAGCACTTGTGATGATTTCTTTATATACTTTCTATGCACTAGAACCACAATTTACTTTGTCTACTTAAATACCTGGTCCAATTACATAGCATATTCTTAAGTGATAATTCAAGTTAATGTGAACTATTATACATTAAGATAAAGAACTTACTGGGAGCATTCTGTAGTCTTGCCTTTGTTCTGGTAGTCCATTATACATTGAATAAGGTGATTGTTTTCATCCAGCATCTGAAATGTAACATCTTCATAATAAGATCAATCTGTTTTAATATATATTAAACTTGTTATTCTGCCCTACTGGCTGTTCCATCAAATTTTCGGTGACCATATATTAGGATTGAATTGGAAATCCTATTTTTCTCTTCAGAAAAACACTTTTATATAACATATATATATATACACAGTATATATATACAGTATATATACACAGTATATATATATATATACACAGTATATATATATATATACACAGTATATATATATATATACAC
>JAIOUR011655331.1:0-17049 GCA_020711275.1 Calotes versicolor
AGGCCTAAAGACAACCTCCGGGTTGGAGAGATAGGTAGGATATCTCTTAATGCCATCTGCAGGGATCACAAGGAGGTGAAGACATCTCCTTGGGAATACCCTGAAGCAGATGGTGAGCCACTGTGTGAGACAGAATGCTGGACTGGATGGGCTGTGGCCTGTTCCAGCAAGGCTGTTCTTATGTACACTCATGCATCTGTGCCTCTCTCCATCAACATGGAATAAATTTCCTTCAAATAACGTGCTGATTAAGTCAGTATCACCCTCCTATCTATTCAACTACCATACTATTAACAAGAGGTATTAACTACTTCCAGGTATGCATGTTATCAGTCAATATTCCTGTTTCTGTGTAACTGTTGTTTGTACAGTTGATTCCAACCCTCTTCTATCCCTTTTGAAGACCCAGGTTTATTTGAAATAGTTTTCTACTGCTTCTTCTAAACCTCCCTATATATTAACTAACAAAAATAAGATTGTTTCAAGATAATTTTAAAAAGATCCATTCAAAGCAATTCAGAATCGAGAAAAGGCAGTGGAGAATGAAATAGAAATGAGTGCAGATCACCAAGCAATTAATAATCAACTGGAATAATAACAGTTCCATCTGCCATAATGTAGACAGCAACACACTTTAAAAGGGCCCAGAAGGTGACACAGGAAGCGATTCCACAGATATGAACGGTTCCAAGCAAATGCTGCTCTTAATCCTGATTCGTTCTAGAGATTTGGGTAGGGAGAGTACTTGTTTTTGTATTTTTCAGCAGCTAACAGTCCTCTGTTCCCCTCCCTGCTGCTTCTTCTGCATGAGGAGAGAACCAAAATAACAAACGCGCTTGGTGCCTACAGTCATTGTGTAATCCTCCTTTCCAACTAGTACACGGCTCCCAGTCTTCCAAACACCGCCGTTTCCTCCAGGGCTACATATAGCAAGCCTTCATCCGCTTCATTAGAAACAAGACATCTGGATAGGAAAGGTCCAGAGATTTACATCTGACACCAAGACGATAAGAGGGGGTGGGGAGAGAATGTATACAAATATCGTTCTAATACAGAGACCTTTTTAAAAAGCAGCTCTTGGGAAAAGTAGAGAGGAAAGGGACACCGAAATCTAGGGCTACAAACGGAGGGAACTGAATCCTAAACACAACTGCTGGAGACCAAGCACACAAAGACCTACATATATACACACACAGCACCAACTACTGTATAGACCTACACACACACACACACACACACACACACACACACACACACAGCACCAACTACTGTATAGATTTTTCTTGCGGTTCAGGTCCCCGCACCCCGAAGCGCTTCCTCCTGTCTAATACTCTTACCAGAAACATATAATAATACTGTAAATTAAGAGCGAGAGGACATGAACACACACAGCTCGAGGGTGAGATTAAAACCTTCCACTTACCCAGAAGATGACATTGAAGCCAAATATGAAATATTTGATGCAACAACTGACTTCAGGGCCCTTATAATGCTTCCCGGACATCCTTGGGGTGCATGAAGGCGCTTTTCCGAAGGAGCTTAAAGCCAGCGGGGGTGAAGGAGGAGGAGGAGGAGGAGGAGGAAAAAGGAGGGAGGGGGTCGTAAGAGAAAAAGACGGCCAAGCGGCGGCGGGGCAGCAACTGCAGTGGCGGAGAAAAGAGGCAAGGACCGAGCGAAGGCTTCCCCCAAGGAAAGACCTGGAGAGGCGGCTGGAGCGCCTCAGAGCTGTGCCCGGCGCGCAGGCAACGAAGCCCGCAAGCGTCGTCGTGGTCGCCCCGGCCGCCTCCGTCCTCCGCGCATGGAGGAGGCCGAGCCGCCGCCACCAAGAGCACGGACTCGCTCCCCCGCTCGGTCGCTCCCGCCTTTTCCCTTCCCTCGCGGCTGGATCACTGCCCTGAGGGAGGGAGAACGAACGAGGCTTCCCCGACGCAGAACTGGCTCCCTCAGGCAAGAGCGGCGAGCTCGCCTCGCTCCCCCCCCCTCCCCGCCTGCTGCTCGCCTCCTTTGACACCGAAGAAGCTCCCGCCTCCCAAACAAGGGAGGAGCTCTATCCCTCACGACAAGGGTTGAGGCGGAGAGGGAGGAAGGGGCGCCCTCTGCCGGATTGGCCAGGCCCCGTTTGATTGAGAGGCGTGCTGTCCAATCCGGTCAGGGAACAGTCTGGCAGTTGGGGGTGGGGGTAGAAGAGGGAGTCTCGAGGAGCACATTTGTCTCCCTTCGGAGTTTGTGAGGCGATGCTGCCTCGCTTACGGCGTCCTCTCCCTCCTCCGTGTTACAAAAGCACCCCGTGTTGGCTCCAGGTCACTCAGTTAAGGAGGAGGCGAGCTTAGAGGAAGAATAACGACTACCTGTCTTTTCAAGTCATTCATGGCCACGATGGCGGCTAATTTACCTCACGAAAGTCGCACACATACCGCCCCTTTAAATTCCCAGGGCACGTTAAGAGTCTGTTTCTCACATACAAATACGCCGAATTCGTGAAGGTGTTTAGAAATCTCAGTTCTGAACCCACAGCCATGGAAGCCGAGGAGCCTTATATAGGACCGGCTGTTTGAATGCAGGACTTCGTGGGAGGGAGGACCTGCGGCGTCAAAATGTTGCCAACGGTGAAGCATGATGGGAGAGCAGTAGTTTGCAAACACCTGGAGAGTCGCAAGGTGCCCACGTCTGGTTAAAAGCATTAAAACACTGGTGCTGGTGACATCGTTCATTACGTGTGTGTGTGTGCGCACACACTCATTTTCAACGTGCTAGACAGCCTTAAGAGTCAAAGGAGGTCTTTAACTAACATAATGGGGTGAGAAACGGGGCGAATCGTCGAGATGCCCACATGTTATTGCCGATTAGAAATAATGCCGATTAGAAATAATCATCTCGAGATAATCAGTTCGGCTGAAGTTAGTTCTGATCCTGGGCCACAAGCAAATCAAGACGAAATTGATTCCAAAAGTGTCAGTTGGGTTGAAACTCACACACCCTACAACAGGTGATAGAGAATATGTTAAGTCTATTAGTAATCACTTAATTCAGGTAAAGAGGATGCTTAACATTTATTTAGCACATTTCTCAAGTAGGCAAAGTGCATATACTATTTTAAACTGTTTCGACAACCTAGGAGGGTAGGTTAGCACTTACTGCAGATGAAGGTGATGAACTATGACTTGCAGTGCAGAGATTTTTGACTTGTTTAAACTTTCAGATACAAGGTTGCTGTACTATGAATTGCATTATGTTGTCTGACTCCCCTTGATCATGGTACAGAACCGATAGTGATTCCTGAAGTTCACTAATGTTCCATATAAAAAGTACTATTTGTTTACTGATCTTGTGTTAATATTGCTATCCAGCTGGTCTCTCTTTTTGCATCAGATGAAAGATTAATCAAATGATACATGGGAGGAAAAAATAATTTTTGTTTAGTTCTGCATTCTTAATGCCACAGTAAAACTGTTTTAACTAGTCTCTTTGATTCTCTGCAGGAACTACTGTTCAATTTAAGATTTTGTTTAGGATAGTGTGCCCAGGACACAGTTCTTGCTTGCTATAAAGTCTTAAATCTCATTTAAGAATGTATAGCAAGGCGAAAAATAAAAAGACAAACAGGAACTTTCAGGAAAAGTTACCAACAGCAAGCCAGAAAGGAAGTAAAATATTGTTTCAGGAAAGATTTTTCAGTGATTATTGGATTTCTATACCACTCCATCTGGTCTATAGCCACCCTGGGTAGTGTAAATTATTAAAAACATAATGAAGGTAGCATTAAAACCAAGAACCACATAGTAAAGTAAATTGGGATGCACAGGCAGGGTAGACAAGAATAAAACAAAAATGGGCAGGAGTCATGTACCTGAGTGGGGGAAGACTTGTCAAAAGAGCCATGTTTTCATGTGCTAATTTAAAAAAAAACAGTGATGGGGCAAGGCAGACTTCTGATGGTAAGGAGTTCTAATTGAGGGGGGGCACACTGGCAAGAATGCCCAGCTTCTTGATCTTTCCTTCTTGGCCTCCTTCAGGGTTAGGCACCTCAGCCACCTTGCCTGGGAGAAGTAGGTGATACAGATACAGGGGTGTAACTAGGGGGGGAGGGGGACATTTGCCCCGGGCGCAGGGCTCTAGGGGCGCAGAATTGGGCCCCCCGCACCAATCCTGCACCTCTCTGCCCGCCTGTGCACGCTGGAGGGGGGCGCCCAACTGGGGCCTTGTCACCGGGCGCCACTACCCCTTCTTACGCCACTGTACAGATAGTTCTAGATGGAAACTAGATTTGTGTGTTTCACCATAAATCAGATATTAGCATTGTTAGGCATTTGGCAGTGACTCCTATCCTAAAGGCAAATAGAAAGCACTTCTAACAAATGCCTCCATAATTATAGCTGGCTACAGCACCGTAAGTTCCTTATATTGGACATAGTAAGAATTAACGGCAGTGAGAAAAAAACCTGATCTATAAACTGTCCTCTAGGTGCTCCTTGATGTAAAAATATATCACATACACCAATCTGCATGTCCTCTCATTGTTTCAGATAACTTGTTACATGCATCAGTGGTCTATTCCAGCACTTGGTAGGCACAAGAAAAAAAGAGGACAAAATACATTATGGTTTATAGGCAAAGTAATTCCGGTGGTTACGTACACTGCCTCACTTGTGTCATAACATGATATACCAGCTCTACTGCATTTTTAGGCCCTGGTGCCCATTCTTCTGGGTTCAGCTTCAAACATCTCACAAAATCCTACTATAATATCATTGAACTCCTCTAGCAGCAGCAAAAAGGGGTCCAAGCAGTGGCTTCTGGACTCTTGAAGTTGTGATAGTGAGAAGCAACAGTCACACTAATGGAGATCAAAGTCATCCTCCTTGGGGGGCCACTACCAGTTGGAGCACACTGAAATTTGGAACTAGATTTGACCATCATTCTAGTTCCTTCCAAGGGAAATTCCAGTGAGGTAATACTGGGCTCCAGGCAGCAAAAGAAATGTCATAGGAAACCATTACTGTCCTCATTTTCTTCCAGATTCAAACACAAAAGATGTCCAAAGTGTGAGTGGATAATTATTTTTAATCTTGTGATTCTGAAAGCATCTATTTTCATCAGCACAGCAATTCCATTTTTTGTCAGTAAAATAACATGAACAAATATCAAAACATCTTCTGTTATAAAACAGCTGTAAAACACAGCATGCAAACATCTGGCAATGGTTTCCATTAACAGACAGATGAAATTACCCATGAAGACCTCTGCAGAACGCTGGAAAAGAACACCATGATAGCTATCTTATGGTATGTACACAGCCACTAGATTAGCCTTCCTAACGGATCGAGCAGGGATAAACAAAGACTGCAGTCCATAAACTATTGATTCAAGATCAGTCCCATCGAAGTCTTGAATGGTGATAGAATGACCAGATGTACAAGCTTTCCATAGAACTATGATTTAAGATACAGTACTAGCAAGCGTAGTCAGCTTTGCCCAGGCTAAAACCTCATAGTTCCACACACAGAGACGGTTTATTTATCTTCCTACAACACAGGCTTTTTTCATGAACTCCACCCTTATCCAAGTGCCCTCTCTTCATCTGCCTAAGATATGGGTTCTTTTTCAGGCTTGGCCTTTTCCCCAGCTCTCCGTCCTTGCATTTATTCAGGTTAACACCAAATTTGCCAAATAACTGAACTATAACAATCCATGTGAAGCAGATCACTGTGTATCACAAGCCGAGCCATAGTTCAAATAAATACATAGCAGTACAGTAAATGCAGTTCTTCTGTTCCTCTACTTTGTTGGCAAACTGGGCTTTACAGGAGCCTCAAACAGGAGCCTTGTGGTGCAATGGTTAAATTCTGAACTATGGCTAAAACTGTGTTCACGACCTGGGGTTCAATTCCCGGGCTAGCCGGCTCAGAGTTGACTCAGCTTTCCATCCTTCTGAGGTCGGTAAAATGAGTACCCAGATTGCTGGGGGGCAATGTGTAGCCTGCACAATTAATTATAAACCATCCAGAGAGTGCTTGAAGTGCTATAGGTTGGTATATAAGCAGAATACTTTTATGTTGCTTTTTGAGATAATAAGCATCATTTGGGTTAGAAATGAATGGGCTAAACCCTTTTGATGTAAATCATGCCAGTGTAAACTGGATCCAGCACTGGAAATAATTAATTTAAATGAATGGGATGCTTTTTTTTTCTCCAGCCCCCAATCAGGTTCTGAGGTTCCCTAGGGGTCCCTTTGCCCTGCAAGACCCTTGTAACAAGTGAGGGAAGCCTTCAGTAATAAAGGATAACAACTGTCAGTCCTGACACCCAGTGGCATAGCGTGGGTTGCTGGCACCCAAGGTAAGGCAAGTGTGGTGCCCCCTAAGGGTGGGGTGGGCAGGGGTAAGGTGGCATGTGAGCACAAACACTTCATGCCTAAGCCACAGAGGAATCCGGGAAAGAGAAGGGAGGAAACAGGCAGGTAGGGAGGGTGCACCAAGGAGGCATCTGTGACTGCCAAGCGAGGGAGTGTGGAGCCCCCTAAAAATATTGGGCCTAGTGGAGGCTGCCTCTCTGGCACATATACACCCATGCTACGCCACTGCTGATACCACCAGCAATTATTTCTGACTTTTAAAGACTTCCCCTTATATTTCTGAGCTCCCAAAATCTTTCCCAGGGCAAAAGTACACCTCACGAACCTGAAAGCAGAGGATAGGAAGCTTTTGATTTCTTATTTTCAGCACTAGATTCAGTTTTATGAGGCAACATTATGAAACAGGATTTTGCCCTGTCCCCCCCCCAAAAAAAAGGGGGGCTCCAGGAATTTGGCTGTCCTTTTTTGTTAGAATACAAAGCAGAACAATTCCAGCACTGCATTGAAACATTTTTGAAAATAGTCTGGAAACAAAGGGGTGCTCGTTTGAGGTGAACCAACACTCTCCTTGCCCCAGACATGCTCCTTTGCATCATATCAGATTATTGCACTGGCAGAAAGTGGACAAAAGCAATGCCAACCTGTTATGAACATGTTTCCGCTGCCTCTGCCAGCTAAACAAAAAACATAATTTCCTGTTCAAAAAAGGTAAATCCACAACAGACTTTCCTACATTGTGTGTCACATTGTGTAGTCAGTGAGTTTTAATCTGAACGCACCTGTGCCCATTTACTCCACAACATATGCAAGTTGTGGAGTAAATGGCCATTTTAGTTGCCCCATAATATGACAGGCAAAACCGTGGGCTATAAATCACAGCCACTTCCCACGCGTTCTGCTGTGCCCTCTTTGTCATTCTGCATCCATAGCAGCGGAAGGCTGCCTGCATGCCAGCAGCACCAGAGCTGCCAGTGCCCCTGTGATGTCTGACAGGAGCACAATCGCTTCTGAAATCTTGATCTCGCAGGGATGTCCAGCTTGCTGGCCTGGCTTGGATCACTTTTACACTGTCCATGTGAGCTTTTCACTCTTATTTCCTGCCATTCTATTCAGCCACAGTGGTGTGCCAACAGCATGTACAGTAGCCAAGGTGCTAGGAAATGGAACTTGAACTAATCTGCATATAAGTTTTGAATGGGATACCGAGCTAAATGAGTCAATTTAAAAAACATAACTGCTCTTCAGGTTTCACTAGGAAACAGGATCTGGGGTTAGGAAGAGGAAGCAACTGTGGAGAGTCCTGTGGAGAGTCCAGCGTGTAACAAAACAACATCCTATTGCACCCTAAAGGTTAGCCAACCATGTTCTTGTGACATAGTCTTTAATGAACTAGTGTTGACATCATCTTTATTTGATGTATGATGTGATTGCGCATCCTACATTTAATCAGGGGATTTATGTATGTGCTTATCTCAAAATATTCAGGCACATGTATGTATGTATTATTTTTTGAATTAGGGGTTGAGTCTGAGGACTCTTTGGGATTCCTTCCAATTCAGTTGTTCTTGCTTCTAAGAGAGGTCAATTGGGTCTAAAATATATTTGGCAGCTCTGAACTCAGACTCACCCACTGTCTGGTGATGAGTTGCTCTCGGCATTAAATAATGTGACCGATGGCTCTGAATTTACAACTCAGTTGTATATTTTCCAAAATGGAGCATCAAAGTCCCTACCTTTCTCCCTCCCAGGGGTTCCTAACAGTTAAACTCCTGGTGAAACTAAAAACTGTCCTTTTGTTTGAGATTTCATGCACACACTATGATTTTGACAGTCAAAGTATGTGCATGCATAAGCACAAGCACACACTTCTGTGTGTGTGTGTGTGTGTGCGCACACGCACGCGCACGCGCGCACACACACACACACACACACACACACACACACACACACACACACACACACACACACACACACACACAAATTCTTTGTAGCATCTTGCTTGAAGATCAGAGATCCCAAAAGCCTGCATACAGCATAATCTAATAAAATTATGACATTCATTTTCACCCTGCTTCAGGATTCTTTGCCACTTCTATTCAAGCAATAATCATGGTAATTCATATGCATAAAATCTCCAAAGGCTTTACATGTAGTTCCTTCCAGTGTCCAAAGTGAAAGCAGAAATCTGCCTGATTTCCTAAACATCTGCTCTAGTTCAAACAGGACAGCAGCTCTGCATTTCTTGTGTAAAACTTTACAAGAGACTGATTCTGCGTCCATGTTCCGGATGGATTTGTGTGTTTGTGTGTCTGCTAAACACAAGAGCTGATTAAAGCACTAGAAGCAATAAAAATATTTAGCTGTGATGTGGGGAGAAAGGAAAATAGTGCTAGTATAAAGTATACTGTATGTATGTATGTATGTATGTATGTATGTATGTATGTATGTATGTATGTATGTATGTATGTATGTATGTATGTATGTATGTATTCTGCAGTGATGAGAATTTGTGATGAGAGCTTGAGAGGTGCAGTGATGAGAGTTTGACACAGCATGAAACAGATATGGAAGAATAAAAGAACATCTGGCCACCTAGTGGCAGAAGATTACACTACAATACAAAGCCATCCTTTACAATTCCTGTTCTCTCCTTGGGAAGAAAAGGCAAACGGATACAATATTTATTAATCACAGACCTGATAACCTGCTTTCTTTTTAAATAAAAACTAATTGCTAAGAGAGGCACAATGCTAAGCCAATAAAATCACACAAGCCATCTAATACATTTGGTTTATAAAAGATATACTGTATTATCCAAAAACTGTTCATATAGCCATATAATTTGTTACTTTCCCACAAAGTCTCAGAGAGTTGATTTGCAAGAAATTGGAAGAGATAACAAGAGAATAAAACACCTTTTTACTTTACCCTAAGGCGCAGTGCACCACAGTTGCAGTTTTAGCCACAATTTGTCCTGTAGAAACCAAAACCTGGAAGTGTCCAGTTTCCTCTTTGTACAAAAGGTTTTTGTCTAAAATGGGAGCCTAAGGAGGATAACATTGATTTTACATGCTGGGAAGTCCAATTTGCCTTTTTTTTTTTAAGAATTAAAATACTGTGGTAGTCATTATAATTTTGGGATGCAGAAGGATGACCTCTCTCCAGTTTTACTTTATTATGTGGCATCACTTTAGTAGTACAGGGAAATAGTTTATGAAAATAATACAATACGATGGATCTTTTCAACATATCTTGGTTCAAGAAATCATTGTCTTACAATTGTGAGGCTGAAAGGGAAACTATGGATCCTCAAATCCGGCCTCTAGCAAAGTGGCACAGTGGGGAACTGAACCGAGGCGTAACTAAGGGGGAGAGCACCATGGACAGCACCATACATTTGCATAGATTTGCATGTAATGTATGGTGCTGTCCATAGTGCTTGTCCCCCCCCTTAGTTATGCCTCTGGAACTGAACTCCCAAACTCTGTCCCCACAACTAAATACATAAAACACTGAGCTATCCAGCAGTTCATATCTTATGGCACTCCCAACTGCTTTTGTTTGGCTTCACAAGGTTTATATGCTGTTTGAAGCAAAGAAAGAAAGAAACAGTCTAGAGTTCAAAGTTGTATCACAGATACAAAAGTGTGGAAGACATTAAAGCTGTGAGGCTGGCTATTAAGCTGATGACCTGGGAGTTTTACACATTTTGGGAAATGGTTAATCATTTGAGAATCTCTTGTCATATGCTTGTATACTGTGTGGTCTACTTTATAAAGTTCCTCACTCCTATCATCAGAATTCAGAAAAAAAAAATTAGTATTGTAATATAATATTCAGAAACTGTTTGAGAATTCTAGAAATGGGAAGGAAGGAAGGAAGGAAGGAAGGAAGGAAGGAAGGAAGGAAGGAAGGAAGGAAGGAAGGAAGGAAGGAAGGAAGGAAGGAAGGAAGGAAGAATTCCCCAAGTTCTGGTTAATCCTGAATTAGGACTGATAGTTCTTAATTCTTCTCAAGCAAAATCTCCATTAATTTCCAGCTGAATCAAAAGATATTACCAAAGGGAAGATAATTGCTTCAGATGTGTGAATTACATTCATTAAGGAGATTGCATCAGGGGAAAAGAAAGATGAAGCTCATAGGTGTAAAAGGCAAATGGGACTTTCAAGGCAAGTGAGATATTGGAGGAGTGGTTTTACTGGTTCCACTCTCCCAGCAAGTTTCATGGCCCAGTGGGGATTTGAATCTTGGCTCTCCAGAGTCCTAGTCAGGCACTCTGTCCACTATACCACACTAGGTACTGGTTCTAGATAAAAGCAAGAAGGAAGGAATAAAAAGCAGACTCAGGCAGCACTAGGTTTGAGGTAGATAATCCAAATTGCACTCAGTTTCCTTACTGCCCTGCCTCTGACAGTGCTGTTATTGCCAAATTGAATGGCTTCAAGTACAACAGCTACAACAAACCCCTGACTCAGCTGATCACATTGCCTGAAGCAATGTGAATTTATCCATTCTCAAAAAGTAGAACCTCCCTGCAGTGGAGAAAAAACTTGGACATTAAGGTCCTCAGGAGAAGCCTTTCTCTCAGTCCCGTCACCTTCTCAGGTGCATCTGGTGAGAATGCAAGACAGGGCATTCTCTGTGGCTGCTCCCAAACTTTGGAACTCTTTTCCACAAGGGGCCAGACATGCTCCATCTCTGATGTACTTCCACAAGCAGACAGACGCTTTCCCTGAGTAATTGACCTAATATGAAATTTTAATTAGGCTAGTTCATCACTGCTTTGAATGCAGTTATAGAACTACTGTACCCATTCTTTTATTGTATCTCTGATCGTTCTGTCACTAATATTGTATTTTAATGATGTCTTTGAATATTGTATTAATTGTTTCTTATGCACTGTTGTACTGATTGCCATCAATTTTGTACATATTGTAAGCCGCCTTGGGTCCTTTCCAAGGAGAAAGGCAAGTTAAAAATATGTAAAAACAAACAAACAAACATGTTGAAGAGTCATTGTATTTCAGTATTTGGAATTTAAAATTTCAAGTTATACAGAACTTAATCCATAATTGACTACTTACTAATATTGGCATAGATTTCTTTAGCGAGAGAAGACAAAGTTTTCTTATAAAAAGCAAAAATACATAACTCCAATTATTTAATATATACTGTACTTGAAAGTACATACAGTATTATAAAAACAAAACAGAACACAACAAAACATAATAAATAACACATTCATTTCGCACCTAGCAGAAGACAGATTAGATGTTCAAAGCTTTTGTCTCAAGATGTTCTGTAAACAACTGATAAACTGCCCTATTAATACTATCTCTATCTATAAAAGCATTTCTCTGTCCGTCTTGTCCTGAATGGCTATTGGCTGCTTGGCAAAGCTTTCTTGGTGGCTGACGGGGGGGGTGGGCACGGGCAGCAGCAGCTGCTATTGCAAGGCCTGCCTACTGGCAGGCTAAACTCCTCGTTGTAACAATAATATTTTCCCCAATGTCAGAACCTAGGGCTATGCCAGTATGTATCCACCCCAGTATCTGACCCTGGGACTATTCAGCCTACCCAGATCTAGAGAGATATACTAGATGGCATACACACACTCAGTAAAATTGCAATTGTTTTTCTCTCCCTCCTTTCGGAATACCACCAGGAGTTGTTCTCACCCGGAGTTGTTCTCACCTCCAGTTGTTGTTCTTTGAATTAAGCTTCGGGGTACATAAATCCACAAACAAGCAAACAAATACTTCCCATAATGCAACTTTTTTTCTCAACAAGCTAAAGCTAATACAGTTTCTTAATATCGATTTCTTTGCTTTTCACTTACTTTATCAACCAGTTTCTTAGTTTTAAAGGTTTTATATTTTTCTGCTGTATATGTTCTACCAAGATGACTGGGGCTTTGCCATTAATGATACTTGTTAAATCGGCACAGCAAGACTAGGAAGTTCGTGTTACAACTAATTATTGTTACAACAGGGTTGTTGTTGTTTTTTATTAAACAATCACTATAGTTTTGTGTTATGGAGGTTGGGTCCCATACGTAGGTGGAAAATGTCTGGATTGTTTCTGTAGAGTGATTGAACAGGTTGCGGTTCGAGAAGTGTTTGTGTTTCCTGCAACTTCGCAGGAAACCAGAATAGCGAGGCAAAGGTCTCAAGGCAAAGGAGTCACACAGGTTGCTAATTATGGAGCAGCAAGTAATTATAGACTGTGATGCCATCTTTCAGGCTAGCTTGGCATCCAGCAAAAGAAAGAAAGCAAAACAATCACCCAGAAAATCTGTGAGCATTGTCTGGGCGTAGAAGCCTATAATTATTTTGGTTGTATCAGAGGTGGTTCATATTGCTGACAACCAATGCTGCAGTAACTGGAAGGAAACAGCACTGGACAGCCCTAGCATGAATTATTTTACAAACAGTGTCATGCTATTTGCAACTTAACAGTTCCTGAGTCCATACTCAGCATTTCCCCATGCTTCCCATGGTTTGAACCAAGTATTTTAGTTCTGTAGCTGCTATAATGTGAAATCAATATTGAATGATTGCTTCTATTAGCTGGATTAATCTCTAACCTCACAAATACATTTCTCCCAAAAGGTTTCCACAAGTGTGGCCACTACTGTAAAGTTCTTAATTTGGCCTGGACCCAAACTACCTCAAGGACTGTATTTCTCAATATGAAATAAGACAGGGCATTCTCTGTAGCAGCTCCCAAACTTTGGAACTCCCTCCCACAAGGGGCCAGACATGCTCCGTCTCTGATGTCCTTCCGCAAGCAGGCAAAGACCTGCCTCTTCAGGCAAGCTTTCCCTGAGTAACGGACCCAATATGGGGATTTTTTTATTAGGCTAGTTTCAACAGTGCTTTGACTGCTGTTATAAAACTACTGTACCTATTCTTTTACTGTCTCTCTGAATATGCTACCTCTTATCCATTGTCATTACCTTTGAATATTGTATAAATTGTGTCTAATGAACTGTGATGTACCAACTGCCATCAATTTTGCATATTGTCCTCCAGTATTGTAAGCCGCCTTGGATCCTTTCCGAGGAGAAAGGGGAGTTAAAATATTATTGATTGATTGATTGATTGATTGATTGATTGATTGATTGTTTGATTGATTGATTGATTGATTGATTGACTGACTGACTGATTGATTGATAGAACTCGACATACTTCAGTAAAAGGTCAGAAAGAAAAGACATATTGTAAGAGGTTTTTTCCTTCCAATAATCAAGAAGGTTGGGTAGTTAGGGTGAAGTGATGGTCAAAATCTTGTTGATTAGGACAGTAAATCAGACTAGTATAGACCATTGAATCAATGGTGAATCAATTCTGCCATAAATTTTATTAATTCATACAGACATACTCGAAGTGCAACTTATTTTAGCATCCCAAGTCCCACTTAGTCAGTGGAACTTATTGATTCACATTAACTCACAGATGCCTATTGATTCAGTGGGCCTACTGTGATGTAAGCAACAATATTTTAGATATAGTGGTAACAGAATGGAAAACAAACAAGTATTCAGGAAGCAAAATAGTGGACATCATAGCTGTCTTTATTTTCAGTGGCTGTGGAAAAGCCAAAATCAATTAGGGGAAAAGAATAAAGTTGTGCTATAGCTGCTACTACATGTGAGCTGCAGGTTTGAGGGATTATTGAGATAATGTCACATTTTCTCAAATAAAGCTGGTGAAATTGTCCCTCACATTTCTCCATTCCAGACAGAACTGTAGCCTATGGTGCCTAGTTTTAATATTACTACTGTATTAACTGGACCTGATTGCCAATGAAATCAGTAGGTTGTACCTCGGAATACACATGGCTAAGACTGCAGAAAGATGTGTTCTCAGAGGCTTTCATGGCCAGGCTCTAATGGTGGTTGTGGGGTTTGGGGGCTGTTTCGTCATGTTCATGAGGTTCTTCTTCCTAGTGTTTTGCCAGTCTCTGTGGCTGGCATCTTCAGAGGACAGGTGCCCAGTGAGCTAGAAATTCTAGCCCACTCTCCAGAGCACAGACAAAATTTCTAGCCCCCGTGCTCCTAGCCTCTGAAGATGTTGACCTCAACAGAGACTAAGGAAGAAAAACATTAGGAAGAAAAACCTCCAGAACGCAACCAAACAGCCTGAAAAACTCACAACAACTGCAAAAACAATTTCTGAACACAGTTCAGTTTTGGCTGAAAACTCATGGAAGTTATACCCAGTTAAGAAAACATGATAGTTGTGATCAAACAAGCATCTGGAGGATCAAATGCACTCCAGCTCTGCATTACAAGTTTTGGAAGCACCAGGCATATATGATAAGTTACTAATGACAGGGGTGTTGCTAACCTCAGGAAACTCGGGCCGATTGGCATTTGATTAATGTCAGTAGCCCCAAGTCTCCTGGGGCTAGCAACGCCCCTGACTAAGAAACAGTTTTCTGGGATTTTGCCCTCAGTAAAAGACTGCCTAGAATGGGAACACAGTCAACTCAGTCTTACCTTTGTGTATGCAGCTACTATGCACAAGAGGCACAAAGCCAAACCTGTAGATTAATTTTGCATTTTAATGGACTCTTCGCAGAGAATCACTGGTACATTAAACATGCACTTTGCCTTCCGGGCAGGAAGCACATCTCAGTAGAATCTGCTGCCAAGCAGCTGTTCAGAAGCAGCTTCTATCCTTAACAAGCCTCCTGTCCTGTTGCACTAATATTGGTGCGGACCCAAAAAAAGAAGACAAGTCATAACCGGGAAAGCTCTTTGGGATATCACTCCAAAAAGATGAGTTACAGAGATGGCTTTTTGGATCAGAACTGTGAATTGACGGTAATATTTACTTTTCCTGTGAAGCTTTAATCAAGCAAGCAAACGAAAAAGGTAATAACAGCCAGTAGCAAGCTGTAAAGCAGCTGACACTGCTCGGCAACTGCTGAGTCATAGTTTTGTATTCCTTTGGCAGGCTCTTGCATGTCCATGTTTTTGCAAGACCTGCTGTTTTCTTGTCACTTTTTCAACTTCTACAGTACTTGTCCAGTACAGTACTTGTCCAGTAAAATATAGGTGGGAGGATTCTGTTGCACTACAGCTGCCTGCTACCACTGCACCAACTGTCCCAAATACCTGTGTGCTACTTAGGCACTGAAAAATACTGCTCCATGCATAATCACTTCATTCCTTTTTTAATATGAACCACTTGAGCTCTCTTGTTCTGTGCATGTTTTTCTTTCGCAGAACAGGTCTACCAGGTTCAAAAGCATGTATATCCTTTGGTGAACACAAAGCTCCTTCTATTCAACGTTGCTTTGCAGGCTTTAGGCCCAATAAAGAAGCATGTTTCGGAAGACAGTTGAAGTGTGCCTATAATTCTAGCTATGGAATTTATTCCTGTGGAGTGCTTACTCAAAGGCAGGTTTCACCAGGGCAAGGGAGCAGGATTTGGAGGGTTTTGGGTAGCAATGGGTATAAACATAGAAAGGGCTATCAAGGTGTTTGTGTCTGAATGCAGTACAGTATTGGATTTAGGATAATAACTGATAATATATGCATTATTTCTCTGTGACATTTCCATGCAATCTATTTTGGATTATTTTTTTAATTGCCAAAGCTGCAATTCCATAAATGCTTACTGAGATGCTCACTTATCAGCAGAATGGGACTTACTGAGGGATGGGTTGTGACAAGAGTACTCATTTTAGAAAAAAATGTTATGGTTTTGTTAGTTTTTTCTCAGCATAACATTTAGATTTTGTTTTTGTTTGTCTTCGTTTAATCTGGAAGCCACTGGAAATTGCTGCCCTGTAAGAACCCAAGAAGAGAAAAATGGGATCTATGTACAATATTTCTGCTTGTTTGAGGAAATCTACATAGTTTTGCTATAGTGGCCTTAAGCAGAACAAAAGAAAACTAAAAAATTCCATAGGTGGCCAAATACCTTAATCAAGATCTACTGTACTGTACCATCTCAAAACATGCCCATACCCTTAATACGCTAGGTGAGAAAACTAGGGTAGAAATATCCAAAAATCTGTCTTAATGTTTTCACTCATGCAGCTCTGCATTGAAACTCCTTCCTAAGAACACAGGGACTTGGTGAGTCATGTAGATACCATGTGGAAAGCTTTATGGCAGTGATGGCAAACCAATGGCATGGGTGTGCAAAGAAGCACTCCGCGTCTTCTCTGTGGGCACACAAGCTCTAGAATTGAAACTAATTAAATGTGAATGAATAGATAAAGCCTGAATTAATCAAAGCCTAACTTAGAATATATTTATATGATGGCTTGTTAGCCGGTATATTCATATTACAAGTTGAGTACAGTGATATCTCGACTTACAACCATTTTGAGTAACAAACAACAGTGTTGCAAAAAATCATCTCAACTTACAACTGCAATTTTTACATGCAACCAAAAGAAGCACAAAAATTTAACTGTCTTCACTTTTTTTCAGTGAAGAGACTGCTTTTCTGTAGATCCTTCACCCCCATGGTTAGCTTTGGAGAGAGACTGCATGATATTTTAGGTTAAAATATATATCCTCCCACCCTCCCTGCCAAAAGCAGATGGATTCACTGCTTTTGCATTAGTTTCTGTGGGGAACTATGCCTATACATACAAACTCCACCTATGCTTCTATGGGGAATGATACCTCTACCTATGACCAGAAAAACTGCTCATACGGATTAATATTGTTT
>JAIOUR011655332.1:0-11594 GCA_020711275.1 Calotes versicolor
AAAGCATGGTTCAATCTCAAACCCCAATAAAAATGAAAGGAATTACTCTTGATCCTGTTGTGGCAAATAATTGTGGTGTTGGGGAACAAGAATTCTCATCAGAAAGTGAAGATTATGATTATGGTTTTCAAGGAAAAGCCCATCAGGTGGAACTCCACCTTTGAAATGATTTCCCACTTGGTGGAGCAGAAGTCTGTGCTAGAGGACATGATGTCCACCACTCCCATCCTGCTGGGGGGGTCAGGAGTTGAACATCACTGCCACCAACTGGCTAGCCCTATCCCAGGTGGTGGATGTTCTAAAGCCATTCGAGGAGCACCAAAGCCATCTCTGGTCTGGACGCCAGTCTTGGGAATGTCATCCCCTTGATCTGTTCTCTCAACCGAGGCCTGAATTTGTTTCTTGTGGGGGAATCCTCCTTTCTCCCCAGGAACAGGGCCTTGGTCTTGAGGCTGCAGGCTGGTGTCCGAACTCAGCTGCATCCACTCTCCAGGGACAGGGTGTACCAGCTGGCCTGCCTGTGTGATCCTCGCATTAAAGGCTCCTTGGCCGGCATCCCTGCGGAGCTTCAGGGATGGATGGCAGAGCTTTCCCTTGAGGTCCGCAGGGCTGTGGAAGTGCAAGGTAGGTATGTGTTGCCTCCAGGGATGCAAGGAAGCCAGGTCCAGTTGGGGGAGGAGGGTTCATCCCAGGAGTCCTCCTGCCAGCCAGGGCCTACTAGCCAAAGGCCAAGTGAGCCACATTACTTGGTCTCAGTTGTCATCTGAGCAGTGCCCAGCTCTGTGGAGGAGAGGTTGTCAGAGAACAGGATGCTGCAGAGTCCATCGTCACTGACTACATGGGTGTGCCTCTGGAGCCCTACATGGCAGATCCCCTGTCATACTGGCCCAGTAAGGCAGAGATCTGGCCCCAGTTGTCTGGTGTGGCCATGTATCTCCTCTCCATCACTCCCACCAGCGTCCAGAGTGAGTGAGTGTTCTCCCAACTTGGGAACATTCTGAGTCCTCACCACTCACATCTTAGGATCATCTGGGAGATCTAGAGGGAAATCAACACATACACACCCTCTCTTCATAACTGAGGGTCTGAGAAGATGGCCCAATTTTTCAGGACTTGCCCTGGCAAGGTCTACTGTGTGTTAAATCTCTGCCTGCTGGGTTCTGGTCTGAAAAGTCCAGCCAAGTCTATTCTGTGGTTCCTGTGAGGCTGACTGGCCATCCCAAGATAGCCTGAGTGATTTAACCTGGTTGAGTGGCCAACCCAAGATTGCCTGGACAATTTATTGTGGTCAACTAGCCATGCCAAGTCTGCCCACTGGGCTGATTTATTTGGCCGACTGGCCATTGCAAGATTGCCTGGCTGACAGGTCCCATAGCTAGTGTGGTACTTTCTGGGCTAGGGAGTTCTACTGTTCAGATACAATTTTAAACTTCATGTCAGAATGTCTTCTGATTGCCTTTCTCCTTTCCAAATTAACCCCTCAACTTTATTAGGGGAGAAGAAGAGTCAGATTTCAGCCATGTAGGGCAACAAGAGCCAGTTTTTCTTATGTTCAGCAGCAGCATGTTGGAGTGATGAGTGGGTAGCCTGCCTGCTGGTGCCTCCCTCTGGGAGAACAGTGTGCCAGGGACTGGGCCTCCCTGGTCATAGACCACTGCTGCCAGCCTCAAGAGGCTGCCTTTCTCCTTGTTTCCCTCCCTCCTCCTTCAAGGTGTTCAAGGCTGGACAATGATTATGGATCAGCAGCAGCATATTGGAGTGGTGGGTGGGTGGGCAGCAACTTAGTTCTTCAAGCTCTCTTTTAAAAAGATGAAGGTCATATTAGCAATTTTTGGTTCTCCATGTTTTCCCAGTTGTATGCATTTATTTCAACCCTGGCTGGCCGGCCATTTCCAATATGACAAAAATGAACCTCCTGCAGGTCCCGTTGGTGCTTTGGTCCTCACTTCAGCCTCCTCCTCAGGGCCTCAGTGGTGCCACCTTCCTTGGCTTGGTAAAGGTAGACAGGTTCTCCATGTGGATAGTGGAGTGGCCAAGATGCTGCCTGTGAAATAAAGTATTCATACAACAGGGGAACCGGGGGGAGGACCATTCCTCCTCCCATGCCCTGGCCCTGACCAGCTGGCTTGGACTTGGACAGCACTGAGGAGCCCCACCACATCCTGCAACACAGGCTGCCTGGTGATTTGGGCACCCTTGGTGGTGAGGCCAGACAGAAGAAATAAAGTATTCAAACAACAGGAGAACCATAGAGAAACTCCCGTGTGCTAGGCCTGCTGAGCCCAGCCTTTATATCTGACACTGAGGGGCCCCACCATGCCCAGCAAAATGGACTGCCTGTTGCTTGGGGCTCCCTTGGTGGTGCTATGCATACAACAGGGGAACCAGGAAGGAAAACTGTCCTATGGCTTGGACCAGGGGTTATTTATATTTATATATTATTTAATTTATTTATCATCATCATCAACTCAATCAGCTTTATTTTTTTTGCAGGTAATTTTTTTATTTTCTAAATAAACATTACATATGCTTTACAAACAACACTCTGTCATAGAGATATTTGTACTTATTTTGCCTTAACAATGCTTTACATTTCGCCCCTTAGCAGTTTGCATCTTATAGTCAACTCTTTCTTACATATTTCTTGCCAATATCAAACAAATAATAAAAATACAAGATTAATCCAAAAATTAAATTTCCCCTATGTTTATACATATACTCCATTTCCTTCTAATCTTTTATCAAATTTCTCTCCATAATTTTCTTTTTCAACTTAAAATTTAAGGGGTTACTAATAGCATCAATTTCCAACCCTTAATTTTAGGCATTTACTATTTGACAACATCCAAGGACATTTTGATTCTATTTAATACTTATTTTCTAGCTATTCAAAAACTTAATCCAACCTACAAACAATCAAATCATTTCTATTCATAAAAGAGCAAAAACAAGAAGGGAGGAAGGGAAATCATGCAAGATGCAAAACCAAAAACAGATAAGTAACCTAAATTCTACTTTATCCTTCCACTCATTATTGATCAATTAGCTTCATATCTCTTAATCATTTTTAATCTCATTACTAACTCTATTCATCTAATGGAAGTATATAATCAATCCTAAACATAAATTACATAATGCTTATCAATGTCAAACAACTTCCAAAACTTTCTAGTCCTTATTTGATAGCTATTATGTAAATCATCAGAAACTTCATTCAAAGTATTAATAAGCACATCATTTCAACACACAAAGCAAAGTAAAAGAAAGTGGGGAAATGGAATAATAAAATAAAAATAAAAACCAAAAACAAACATGTAGTATTCAGTTTTTGTGATTCCTTAATCTAGTTTGTCCTTTATTCATTGTGGCTTGCAATCCAATTTTAAGCCTTCAAATACCATCCCGAATTCTTATCTTATTTTCATCAAGTCATGCCAGCCCCCAGCTCAAACCAAATACATAGATCAACAATCTGACAGGCTGGATCAGTTCTAAACCACTGCACAGCCAAAGCAACCGGCATCTGAGACACATTCTCTCCAAAGAACAACTCTACACTTTCAATGCCTGTACCCATTAGGTTCTCCCCAGTTGGCTTATATTTCCTTGGATGAATCAGGACACCTTCAGACATGAAAACCAAGGTTTGGAACTGTCCTGCTCCATTACTGTTCCCTGGTGCTGTAAAGCAATCTTCATTCTGGCTGGGGATGCTATCACTTCCCTCTAGATCACTGGTTCTCAATGGGGGCGTTAATGCCCCCAGGGGGTGGTGGGAGGATGCTGAGGGGCAGTGAACTTGCTTTGGGCAATAGGGGGGCGGTGGGCTTGTTTGGGGCGGTATGGGGGCGATGGGCTTGTTTGGGGCGGTATGGGGGCGATGGGCTTGTTTTGGGCGGTATGGGGGTGGTGGGCTTGTTTTGGTCTTATGAAATTTTCAGCATTCAAGAGAGGTAGAAAAAAAGGGGGGCATTGCCATCTTTGCTTTGGCCAGCTCCTGCCCCATGAGCAGGAATTTCAAACTAACCCTATAGCAGCTATAGCTGAAAGAGCCACATCTGGCAGTGGCTTGGATCAGCAGCAGGGACAAGAAGAAATATCAAGGTGAGGTGGGGCTTTCTTTAGGGGGGAGGGACCCGGAGAGGGGAGCTTCTAGTGCAATAGTTCTCAATCTTGCTCCACCAAAAGCCCACATTCTGCAGGATCCTTTTGGGGTTACTGCCCCCTCAGAGGACACTGCACCTCTGATCTCCCTTGCAGTACTCGGCATTGGCAGTGCCAGAGGGAGGGAAAGCTATTGGGAGTGCTTTTGGTGGAGCAAGGAGAGGCACCGAAGTGCCCCTATATTGGTTCCCTAGCAAGAGGGGCTGCCGGTCCTTGTACCCCAGGAAAGTGGGTTTCTATGCCCAGGGAGCTCTGGGTACTCCCATTTCCCAAGTTTGAAGCAAGTCAAGCGGTGCAAAAACAATAGACATTATGACACCTCCTTCTGGGCACAGAGACCGCCTCCGTAGCTCTCACAACTAGGCAAGACACAACATATGGACAAAATTGCTTTCCAGCACCTCCTCCTGCATCATTGGCCTGTTTCACCACCCCTCTTGTGCCTAGCTGGTTGTCAGTAGACCAAAAACAGCTGCTTTCTGGGCAGTGGCTTTCAACCTTTCTAATGCTGCGACATGTTCCTATGGTTCCTAAGACCATTGAAAATATGTGTTTTCAATAGTCTTATGTGACCCCTGTGAAAAAATCATTGACCCCCCAAGTGGTCCTGACCCCCCAGGTTGAGAACCACTGCACTAGTAGCAGCTGGGATGGACCCAGGGTTTGGAGGCATTGCGGTTTAATGGCTGCAACTGGAACTGGAGGTAGGGGTGGGAGTAGGCATTGATTTAGGCTTCCCTTGTTTGGATTTATTATATTGCTTTACATCAGGGGTCTCAATCTCATGGCCCTCCAGATGTTCTTGAACTGCAACTCCCAAGAGCCCTTGCCAGCATAGCTAGTGCTGAAGGCTAGCACAGGTAGTGCTGAAGCAGCACAGCTAGTGCTGAAGGCTTCTGGGAGTTATAGCTCAATAACATCTGGAGCAGATGCCTGCTTTACACAGAGTTAAATGCACTGATTGTACTGAATTAAGTTGCTTTGCCCTCATTTCTATTGATTTTCATTGCCTTGCACAGAATTACATAGGTTTGCATTAAGGTGCAAAGGATTGTGCTGAGTTAAGTTTCTTTGTCCTCAATTCTGTTGATTTTCATTGCCTTGCACAGAATTACATGGATTTGCATTAAGGTGCAGGGGATTGTACTCAATCACATTCTTTTGCATTGCATTGTATTGTCCTCCCAAAGTCTTGGGGAAAGTTATCCGACCCCTGGCTCAAAAAGATTGCCTTCCTCTGTCTAAAAACTAGATGCAACTTTTGGTCAGGTACAGTGTAATTATTTTTGCTGTTCTTTTTTAATTAGCTATTTAAGAATAAAGAATTTTTGAACATAAAAAACATTTGCTCTTTTTATTGTTTGTAAATAAAACAAACAATAAAAAGAGCATTAAAATAAATATCATTTTGAAATAAATATACTGTATTTACATAAAAGAACATTTAAGCATTTGTTTTATTTTGCACTAGTCATTTTAATTTTAATAAAAGGAATGCAGTACCTTCCAGGGCAAAAGTATCGAGTTAAATCAAACAAATTTGGTATGTACTGAAAAAAATATTTAAATCTTTGAATTAAAATTTATAATTCAGAATTTATAATTCAGTAACCCCCCTCCTCATACTGTAAATTACAGGATTTTCACAAAGGGGGGTGTTGAAAAAAATTATGATCCATAGGGGGGTGGCAGCTTTAAAAAGATTGAGAATCACTGCTCTAGATGTACCACATATGCTGCCTGAAACTGCAGAGATGCACATTGGTCATTTTCTTCATCTTCAACTTCTGCAAAATCTTGCTCAGATTGCAAATGGTTAAAGTATTCCACAATTTTTCATAAGATTCTTTCATACATTTTTTTCAGTTCCAAAAAGTCTGGATCCATTTTGGGTGTCAGTGTCCTTGCAATTTATTTTGGTATTTCAGCT
This sequence comes from Calotes versicolor, assembly GCA_020711275.1. Taxonomy (NCBI): domain Eukaryota; kingdom Metazoa; phylum Chordata; class Lepidosauria; order Squamata; family Agamidae; genus Calotes; species Calotes versicolor. The sequence continues at coordinate 6,095 of JAIOUR011655332.1, forward strand.
CTGTCTCATGAGATAAAATATCAACAAACTTCCGTTCTTGTTATTCATCTGTTTCCCACTCCTAGGGTTCTAGATAACAGCATTTCCAAGGCCAGAATGCTTTAAACACCTGGAGCTTATAGAAAACAAAGGAAGCCAGCTTGCCTACTCAGTGTAACAGTTCTCAAATTCTTCAGGAATGGTTTTGTGCTGATTTCCTTTGATGAAACTACATTTGCCTCTCCTTCCTGTCACAGGCATGGTAAATTTCAGTGAGGTATCTGGATATCCCCTGCTGCAACACTGGAAGGTACGCTCTGTCATGTACCATGTTCGGCTCAACCAGTTGACTACTTCACAAGGTATGTTATGTCTCTCCTTAGAAGAGGGTTGTGGCTAAACTATTGTAAATATTACTGAGATTAATTAGATGACGCCTTAGGATGGTTTAAAGGCCTCAGTCCATGCTACATCACTCCTAATTCTCTTCACTCCCAAGAAAAGGAAAGAGTAGAACTATTTATTTGTTTAAAATATTTTTACCCCACCCTTCTCCTTGGAAAGGACCCAAGGCAACTTAGGACATTGGAGGACAATATAAAAATTGATAGTAGTGAGTACATAATAGTTGTCAAGAAACAATTAAGACAATATTCAAACCTAATAATAATGAGTGATAAGAAGTAACATATTATTAAAATATTATAATAGTGCTAAGTACAATCAGAACAGTAAAATAAAAATGGGTGGTGGTGGTACAAGACATTCTACAAACTTTGGTCAAAGCAGTGATGGAAACAAACTAACTAAAATCATATATTCGTAGTCTGTTACTCAGGGAAAGCTTACTGAAGTGAAAGGTCTTTGCCTGCTTGAAGAAGGACATCAATGATGGGGCATGTCTGGCTTCCTGTTGGGGGGGTTAGTTCCAATGTTGCATAAATAGAGAATGCCCTCTCTTGTGTTCCCACAAGATGTGCCTGTGAAGGTGGTGGGACCAAGAGAAAGGTCTCTCCTGAGGACCTTAACACCCGAGCTTATTCATATTGGGAAAGACAGTCTTTGAGGTAACTTGGACCCAGGCCATTTAGGGCTTTATTGGGTAAAAATCAGTATTTTGAATTGTGCCTGGAGATTGAAGATGAACATGAATCCCCTAAGCCCACTTTCTGAGCTCTCCCCTCTAGGAAGGATCTTAGCCACCATAAAACAGTGCCCCCAAGTCCCATTCCAGAGAGACAAGTTAGGAGGATATTAGGGTCAATCAATAGTATCGCAAACTGCCAAGAAGTAAAGTAACACCAGTAGGGACACAGATCCTCTACCCAATTCTGAGCAAAGGTCATCTACTAAATTATATGTAGGGGATAAATCAACACATTGGGCCAGATCTTTATAGCTGGCAACCACCCATGACATTAACTAATAGGTTTCAATAACATTTTTGGTTTCAAAGATACACAGATCAGTCCCAATGCATTCCTATGGATTTCAGTTCATGAATTTTTTGCAACACAAAATGTTCCGGAGAACAAATTAAATTCATAAACCAAGGTACCACTGTATGTATATTTCCATGATGGATAGTCTGGAGGGATTTCTGAATTCATAGAAGAGCCACTCGAAGAACCAGAGGTTCCATTTAGCAATCAAGGTTATCAATATTTGGCAGACATGTTCACTACTGAAGGGCCTAATACCTTTTCAAATGATTCTTTGGCCATTGCCATAAATTGTGATAGTAAAGTTTCTCTATTGTATGTGTGAAAAAGCAAAATCTTTTAATTTTTTCTAAATTCACTTGGATGGATGACCATGATCTCAAGTTATAATATTTACTGAAAATTAATACTTCAAAGGAACAAATATATTTCCTTAGTAACAGGAGGATTTCATTATTGTTGACTGTTTCTATCAAAACACTGGCTAAAACTCAGATTTTCATAAAGGTCAGCACCCCAAAACTGCATTTGTAGCATGCGTTATAAGGTCCTACTGCTGGAAACAATCAGTCTTTCTGCAGGAATAGAATAAAAACCTCTGTTAATCACCCAGTGTTGTATTCTAAGTTTTCTCGCCCTTCCCTCCACCACTACATTACCCTATGAGTTCTACTGCAGAAAGCTGTTGTGTAGCAGCTAACTGCAACAGTGCCACTGTGCCAGGCCTGCATCTCTCACTAATCTTCTGATGTAATCTTCCCACTAGCCTAGCATTTCATCTTAATTATTCCATACTATATGACAACACTACATAGTCAACAACCAATTACATGGTTGTCAGACACCAGTGGGATGCCCTTCTCCAAGCTGGGAAAACTTGCTTCAGATTGCAAAAAATGTAACCCAAAACTTATTGGGAATCTTTTAAAATAGACTGAGGCATTATTTTCAACAGACTTTATTTCATAAACCAAAAAAATCATAAACGGAGGTGTTCATAAACCAAAGTACCACTTTATAGCTATTTTCCTATAACACTTTGAGATGAGGAGGGAACAGTTGGAACAGCAGGTGACACCCAACCTCTCCTTGCTACGTCGGCTTTAGATCAATGCTTGGTATCAGTGACAAACTGGATGAAGGAGAACAAGCTGAAACTCAATACAGATGAGAGAGGTGCTTCTGATAAATCGAAAGAATAAGAATAATTTAAAAACCCCTTTATTTCTATGCTGCCTTTCTCCCCAAAGAGACCAGATCAAGAAATAGGGATGCAGTCAGTACTGGATGGGATTACTCTGCCATTTAAAAAGCAGGTGAGATTTTGGGGGTGCTCCAGGACTTGTCCTTGATTTTGGACGCCCAGGTCTTGGAGTAGCCAGCAGTAGAGATGGGCACAAAACAAACCACTGTTCATTAATTTATTGGTTTGTTGACTTACAAATTGGTTTGCGACACAACGAACAAATGGTACTGGTTCATTTTGTTTCATCAACAAAACCCTTCAACATTTTTGCAACATGAATAAGTTATTTGCTGGGGGCAGCCCTCTTATTGCCTAACAGCATGGCCCCCAGATCACCAATCTTCACCAACTTTCATGTGCTTACAGGAAAAGGGTCCTTCTAGCACACTTCCGAAAATTGAGTTGCTCTGATTTGTAGTTTTTGGGTTCTGGGCTTTTTTCCTGAACCAGGAAGTGTTTTACTATTAGATTAAATGGGGAAAAAACGCTGTTTTCCCATGCCTTTGAAATGGGGAGCCCATGTTTCAGCTTTTAATTTGAGCCCCAGAGCACCAATCTTCACCAAATATCATGTGCCTACAGGAAAATGGTCCTTCTAACATACACCCAAATATTGGGTCGTTCTGATTGGTAGTTTTCAGGTTTGGGGCTTTTTTTCTGAACCAGGAAATGTTTTTCCGTTTGCATTAGTTTCACTTTTAAGCCATGCGGTCGTGGTGGAAATCCACCTTCAGATAGCAATCTTTTTGAAACCCTCAAAATATATGCACTCAAAAATAGGAATCCCACCCACCTATCAGCTTGAAACTCTCAGCAGTCCTTCCTCAAGCTCTCCCCTTGAAGCACCCCAAATTTGGAATGGTTTGGGGTACAGGGGGCTGAGATATTAAACTCTAAAGTCAATTGAGCACACACCACAAAATTGTCCTATTTTGAATTATTATGCACTCCAACATAGTGTTCCTGTACACCTATCAGCTTGAAACTCTCAGTGGACCTTCATCAAGCTCTCCCCTTGAAGGACCCCAAATTTGGAGAGGTTTGGAGTTCAAGGTGACCCTGAAGGAAAATAATTTTACTTTATTATTGACATTCAATATTAGCCCTCAAGCTCTCTCTGCTGCAGTTGGAAACAGCAACTAGATTGCATTTTCAGTTTGCCTTCACCAAACTGTCATAACAGTTTGGTGAAGGCAAATCAACTTGCAAGCAAGCAAAGCAAATCAACTTGCAAGCAAGCAGGAAGCTTCATTTTGATAATATCAAGAATCTCATCATGCTTAAGCAAGTGTACACAACATCAATTAAAATATCTGTTTATAGTGTTTAATCGTAAGAGCATGCATTGCAGAATATTGGATGGCTTTTGCCCCACAAAGTTCCTAAGTTGGTTTTTCCTTTGCAAGGTAAGCCTGCTGAAGTCAAGGAAAAGGATACAGAATTGAATTTTCCAAGGGACAGTCTCCAACAGCAGCTGCAATGACAGCTAATATGAATCAATAAGATAAAGTAAAAACATTTTCTTGGAGAGTCACTTTAGCATTGGATAATTCAGCCCCCTGAAACCCAAACTCTCCAAATTTTGGGTGCTTGAAGGGAAGAGCTTGAGAAAGCTCCACTGAGTGTTTCATGCTGATAGGTGGGCGGGAACATGTTGCAATTCAATCAGTACTGATTTGGAGGTGGGTGGGACCCATTTTAGAGTTTAATAACTCAGCCCCCTGAACCCCAAACCTCTCCAAATTTGGTATGCTTCAAGGAAAGAGCTTGAGAAAGGTCTACTGAGAGTTTCATGCTGATAGATGGGCATGGTCACAATTTTTGAGTACAGTCAAGGAAGAGCCCAAGGAAGCCGCCCACCAAATTTGTTGGCTCTAGGATGAACCCGATGAACCGGTTCATTTCAATTTGTTGCATGATGAATTTGTGCACAAAATTTGTCACGAAACAAATCAAAACTAAGTGATCCCCCAAAAGAAACGAAATGAACCACTATTTTTTCAGTTTGTGCCCATCTCTAGCCAGGAATGTATTTGCATAATTAAAAATAGTGTACCATATATGCTTATTTCAATCAGTTTCCAGACACAATTCAAAATGTTGGTTTTAACCTGTAAAGCCCTAAATGTATCTCCCAATACGAACCGGCTTGGGTGTTAAGGTCCTCCGAAGAGGCTTTTCTCTTGGTCCCACCACCTTCTCAGGCACATCTGGTGAGAACACAATTCTCTAGTGCTGCTCCCAAACTTTGGAACTCTCTCCCACAGGAGGCCAGACATGCCCCATCCTCAAAGTCCTCCTGCAAACATGCAGATACCTTTCTCTTCAGGCAAGCTTTCCCTGAGTAGCAGACTACCTAATATATGATTTTAGTTTGGTTGCATTACTGCTTTAACCAAAGTTTGCTGAACATCTTGTACGCTCCCCTTTTTAAATTTTGCTATTTTCTTATTGCTCTTACCACTACTATTGTTTTTAAATTACGTTATGTTACTTCTTATCATTCATTATTATTAACTTTGAATATTGTCTTAATTGTTCCTTGATAGCTATTGTTGTTGTTGTTCAATCACAGTCAAGTCTGAATCTTTGTCAGATTTTTTACGAGTAGTTTACGGCCCTCTTTTTATGAGAGGGCTGTAAACTAGAATGGAAATGGCGGAAAAGTCGGAGTATATCTGACCGAAAAGTAGCAAGGGCCCAATGGAAGCCCTACTCTGTAGCAGTCGAAGCAGCGAAAAAGTCATTTTGCTCAGCCGCCATAGCCTCTATACATAAGATAAAGTACATAAGATAAGATAAGACTAAGATAAAAGAAATCCGCCCCAGAAAG
>JAIOUR011656442.1:0-11595 GCA_020711275.1 Calotes versicolor
AGGTGAAACTAATATATGAGATAGACTCATTACATGCAAAGCAAGATCGTTCAAGCTGTGATACAACATAATTCTGATGACTAGGGTTTACAGTTCATGAGAACCCAGAACCCCCACTCTTAGGTAATTAGAATCTTGTGAAAAGGTGCAAGATTTGAGGGTCAAAGTGTCCCATTCGTATCCCTGTCTTGATTCATGTAACTATCTTGCTTTGCATGTAATGAGTCTATCTCATATAGTTTCACCTTTTAAGCTGCATTACTAAAATAAATGAACTTCTGCAAAAAAAAATTGAGTTTCTCCTGTATGATCAGTAGGAAAAGCAGCCAAAAGGAACAGCAGCCTATGCTTGCCTTGCCTTGCTTTTCTTCTGGGTGGGCTAGCCCAAAGGGAGAGAGCAAGCAAACAAATTGCAACAATTACAGTGACAAGGGGCATTTTAAAATCCAGAATGAACCCATACTATTGATGTATCCAACTACATATCCAACTACACAGAGGAAGATTACCCTCCAAATGGGTCTTCCATTGGAGAAGTGAAGTGGGATGGGCCCTCTGCCCATTACAGTCTGAGTATGGTATTCATTCCTAGAAAACTTTAGGAATCCTTGACAATATGAGAGGCAAACTAAGAAGAATCTGGCAGTTCTTTTCTGCTCTAGCAGGATACTGCTGGAGAAATTGTGTCATCTACTGAAGTGGGTCCCAACATATTCTTGGACTCCAACTCCCAGAAGCCTTCACCACTACCGATGCTGGCAAAAGCTCTTGAATCCAAGTACATCTGGGGACTCACAGGTTGAGAACAACTGATCTACTCTCAGGCTATAAGAATGTATAGGAAGTGGAGTGCGGTGCGTTGAACTGCAAACTTTGATACTATAAATGGATCAGTTCCAAAACAAAAACAATAGAGAGAGCCAAGTGGTCCTTTTCAGAGTAGAAATGTAAGAGAGGTGACACTGTTATTTAGACCACACAAAAGCAAACATCTAGCACAAGCTTTTGTGAACAAATTCCAGTTCCTCGGGCATAGTATAGAAGAGTTATAAATGAATATCTCGAAAATGGTCATGGCAGATGTTTGCCAGGCATATTTTGCAAGAGCGCTCAGAGTTGGCTTCCACAAGTTTGGGTGTTGAGATGGATCATGCCTGGTGGCATGTGATTAGAATTTTCCATTCAACCTCCAAAATAGAGGATGGTTCCTGAAAGTACACCCTCCTAGACCAAAACCCTGGATATGTAATATGAAAGGTGTGAGGTTTTAAGGCCCTGATGTTCTTTTCAAACTTTTGCCCTCCCAAACCCCATATTTGACCCAAAAAAGAGAGAATAGCCAGAATGTTGCTTTCTAACCAAGACGCAGTAGAACAGCACCTTTTAACTTATTTTTAAAATACAGTATTTTCAGAAAACGAGATATGGATATCCTGCTACTTTTGTCCAACCTTTTGTTTCCTTGGACGTGAGGCAGTAAAATAACCTTCTAGGCCCGCACAGGTTGCTCACCTTTGTGGTAGAGTATCTTCTTCTTCTTCAGTGCCATGTCCTCATAGAATGTTGGTGATCAGTAACGTGATCTATTTTTTGTCCAATGGTATTCTAAATAGAGAAACTGTGTTCACTGTGAACCAGTAGTTTAGGTTCTTCAGCCAGGATGTTCTTCTGCAACCATGCCATGCTTCCCATTTATTTTTGCTTGAAAAATAACCTGCAGCAAATGATATTTATTATTGTGCAATATGTGACCGAAGTATTGTAATTTTCTTCCATATAGCATAGTATCTTGTGCTTTACAGCATAGTACTGTGCTTTATTCCAGTTCTATCTCTCCCTTGGGACTGAATGTCTATCTATGAAGAATGATGAGTCCCAGACTAGTTCAATCACTAGAATATGCAGATCAGACAAAGCACTGTTGCAAAAACTGAATATGTAGGACAATTGTACAACTGGAAACAAATGGCATCTAAATAGAATGATCTAACCTGACCATATCTGTGCATGGAACTTGATTCGAGGAACACTGTCACTATTGGAAAAGTGCTCAAGATCCTAATTATTTATAATTGCTTTAAAAACAAACAAAATCCTTAAATAGCTTACAAATTCATCTCATATAAACATGGCATTTTTGACAAAATAATTGGCTAGAATGCTTTCCCATGTTGGTTTACAGCAGTGAAACACTATGTTGCATTTCATATTTTACATAAATTTACATTATTTAAAAGATAATCAACTCAGGAGGAATTCATTTTGATATTTCTAGATGATCATGTTCTGGCTCTAGCTCAGCAGCATGTTTCCAGCCGGATATTTTATAGAAGCTGGGCTGCACTTATCCCTACGTAGATGGGGATAAGCTTTCTAACTGAAAATAAATAAATAAAAGTAACAATAATTAGCATCAGGCTGTTGGTTGAATGTTTGGCAGAGTTTGAGTGAGTGACAGATGGCCAGTCATATAAAGGAGGAAGTAAATAATTCATCATAGCCTGTTAAAAAGTACTCACTGAACACAAACATCAGTTTGCACACTGATTCAGTTCTGTTGATCTCTGTTATTTCTATTGTAACCTTGATACTAGGAAAGATCGATTGAAGGCAAATGGCGAAGGAGATCACCAAGAGTAAATTGGTTAGATAGTGTAAGCCATTGGTTGCCAAAGTGGTCCACGTGGACCCCCAGGGGTCCACAGGAGACCAGATGGGGGTCCATGTTGGCATGAAAAACAAATGGGGGGTCCACCTGTTTTGGGAATAAAGTAGAAATGTAGCAGCAGGGGGTCTACTGAAAAGAGTAAAACTTTGAAAGTGGTCTATGGGGGAAAACGTTTGGGAACCTATGGTGTAAGCAACACATATGAACTTAAGCACATTTTGGGAAACAGGAGGACAGGAGGGTCTGGCTGCTGTGGTCCATGAGATCGGGAACAATTGGACTTGATAGTATGACTGAACAACAACAAGAAAAACAATATTGTGAAACTGTGATGTAAAGCTATATGTGTAAAACCTAATTTTTATAACAAAAATATCTTTTCAGACGAGTATTTTATGAAGCAGGAGGTGCTGGAGTCCGGGCAAGGTCACTCTGGAGAGTGGAACCTCTTCGAATAAGGTATTTTAATCTTCTCAGAATGTTTTGAGAAATGGCATCTTCTTTCATTAGTTCTGTGCTCTTAGAAGAATCACATGCTTTCTGGTTGTTCACAGAAAATGTATTTAATAATAAATGGAATCAGTGGTACTGTAGGCATGAAAGGAGATAAATGTGAATAAAGAAGATACATACTCGAGTATAAGTCGATCCAAGTATAAGTCAAGTAACCTATTTTTCTCTTTAAAAATCATTGGAGAACACATAGGTGGCTTATTATTATTGACTCAAGTATAAGTCGAGGGGGGCTTTTTCAGCCCTTAAAAATGGGCTGAAAAACTAGACTTATATTCGAGTATATACTGTAGTTCCTGTTTTTGAATTAAGATCCAAGAAATAGAAGTTGGGAAACCGTCAAGTGTGGCTAAAAGAAAAGATGGCAATCTGGTACATAAAAAAATATATAGCATTTTCAATTTGAATTAATTCATAACAATGATAAGAGATGAAGCTGAAACTGGTTATTTGAATGTGTATCTGAGGAAGAAAGTGTACAATGGGTTAAGAGACAGCGGAAGTTAAACCATTCTGATCACTGTGGCTTTGATGAGAGAATTAAGTATGCGTTTAGTTCCCAGTGGATGTTTGGTTCTTTAGGGCATAAGAGATACTGTTCCAAGACAAGTTCAGGTTACTCCAAGCCAACACACTCTGCAGGCACAGATGGTGTGTCGTCTTAAAGGCAAAATTACATTTGGCTTTATTTTCTGTGCTGACATAGGGCTCGCAGTCCCTGAAATTCACAATGGTGAGACTTTAATTTCCAGGAGCCAGGGGAACAAGGTGCTTATCAAGGCTTTCCCCTTAACCAATTGTGTTATATAAAAATGTCTGCTCTTCTACTGTACAATGTTGGAACTTATGTTCATGTTCACACCTCATCAGCAATAAGCAAAAGGAGTTGATTATAAGAATGATTGCATTAACTGCTAAACAGCTCAGTGGCTTACATCTCTGAGTGCAGAGCTAGAGGTTGGGTGTTCCGTTCTCCACTGAGCTTCCATGAGATGAGCTAGACCTGATGATCTATAGAGTCCCTTCCAGCTCTGCTCAACAGATAATTATTTTAGAGATGGGCGCTGACAAAACGAAATGGGTTTCAGATGCACTAAACCAAATTTGGCTTGGTACTAAACCAACCATTTCGGCTTGCCAGAACCAGTCACCTACCTTTCTTGCACCCACCCTCAGCGAAGTTCCAACCAGGAAGTCTCCCACCCGTGTGTCATTTGACACTAGCCAACTGGGAGCTGAGGCGGGATGATATCGGTCCCTGCTCAGCTCCTAGTTGGATAGTGTCAAATAATGCATGGGCGGGTGACTTCCTGGTTGGAACTTAACCATGCGCAGGCGCAAGAATGGTAGGTGACAAGCACTGGTGAGTTGAAATGGGTGGGTTGGTACCAAGCTAAATTTGGTTCGGTACCATCCAAAACCCATTTTGTTTCATCAGCACCCATCTCTAATTATATAGGGGAAGACATCTAACAAAATGTTTGGTTTCTGGATATACAGTAATTATATATCATCACCTTTCCCAACATCCTTCAAGACAGACAAGGCAAAGGAAAGGGTTGGTTGATCAGTGATTTAGTTATGTGGAACCAGAGGTTGGGAGTTTGATACCCCTCCTTGACGGGGCAGTACTCAATAATTCATATGTTCCCTTCTAGCTCTATAGTTCTAAGATTACTATAAATAAACAGAAGTAAAAAGGTAATGTGGATTATGAAGAAAAGAAACACTTCAGTCGTGATGATGTAAGAAGTATGTATTTGTTGTCCTCCCTGAGAACAACATGGAGTTCACATGCAGCAAGTGCAAATTGCCACTGCTGGGAGAAAAAGACTGTAGCTGGACCATCTGGAAGTAACATAAATAAATCCTGAAATGAAGTAAAAAATGATCAAAGAATAATTTAGTAAAATGGGGCTACTTGGATACAGGATAGATTTTAAGGCCTGGTGGCCTTGAACATGATTCAAGACTTTTTCTTTTTTGCTTTATTTTTAAGGATGCAACTTTTTCCAGCTTATGGCTGCCTAATCAGAAGGAAGTCCAACTGTTTGATGGAGTTCCTAGAAAACCTTGTGCAGGATTTTAGATCCCTAGCCAATTATAACTTTTTTCTTCTTCTGTGACTACTCTCATGCTTTTCTTTTTTTCTTTTCTTTTTTTGAGAAGTGGAGGCAAATGCTGTGTTTTGGCTCATAGTCTTCTTTTCCTTGGTTTCTTCAGAAAATGTTGCACAGCATTTTGCAGCTTGTTGTCTCTAATGTTTGCTTGCTTGGTCCCATTTTCTCCCGGGTTGTTCCTTAATGACCCAAGCTGGGGGCAAATTCTCTGAGTCGGTGCGCCTCACTCTCTGCTGGTGTGGTTCTTTTGATTAACTTTGCCAGGCAAGCAGCCTTTTAGAAATTCCCGCATGTGCTTTTCTCAGCCGTGTGTGTGTGTCTTTGTGAGAGCGACAGGGAGGAGATGTCTTTTTCAGCAAGAGCTAAATATAAGATGGAGAGAGGGCTCTCCTCACTGGAAAATGAAGAATAAAAGCTGGGGGCTTTATAGAAATATACAGTAGGTTTCTTTGTCTGCTTTATTAGCAGAAGTGAGATTTTTTTTTTTTTAAAAAAAACCATCTTGTCAACTGAACAAGGTATAGAAAAAGCCATGAGGCAATAAATAATTCTTTAAAAGCCCTCTTCTAATCACTTTTTCTCTGGAGTTGCTTTTCTGGAAAACGTTCCTGCGGTTTGCTCGCTGTGGACCATTTTCCTTCCTGGGATTTTAAACTGCAGCTGGCTGGCGTAGGCTTTGAAAAACACATTTCACATGACGGTCACTTCCTGCAGCAATAGGTGATGGATTTTTGGAGCCGCTTGGACTCTGCTTATTGCAAACATGGCATGCTGGCCTCATATTCCTCCCCCCCCCCGCTTCACAATCACTACTTGCTACTTCGCCTCACCAACATCAGTGGCTACCTGTCACCACTGTTTAGTTCTCTCTTGGGGTACCCATTTGATTAGAAATGTGTTGCTTTGCCCAGATTGTGGTGTAACTGTTTTCATTTTGCTCCACGTAAGCCATCAATTTAACATTTCAATGTATCGTTATCATTCCATTTAAGCTGGAGTGGAAGTAATATACGCTGGGGACAGCCCTTTCGCCTTCGACACATTACCACAGGGCAGTTTTTGGCTCTGTCTGAAGACCTGGGCCTCGTCTTGGTAGACAAAGAAAAGGCAGACACAAAATCCACTTCTTTCTGTTTTAGAGCATTGAAGGTAAGCCATTTCAGTGTATCAAACAAATATACGTAGATATGGGAAAAATTAATAATTTTGTATCTTAATTTGTATCATGGAATTGCCTCAAGAAGAAGTAAATGGGAGCTTTCAAAATGAACTGAGGGGGCAGTAAAAGTAGCAGAGAGAGGGGCCTCATCACCAAATCAAATCGTTGAATGCACTCTTGCTCAGATCAGTTGCCAACTGAAGACAAGGCCAGGGGGAGATGTACCATTCCCCACACATGTACTCTCTTTGACCTCTAACCTGGATCCCCTCACTTCCACCAAGGTAAACGGTTAGAGTGGCCTGTGTTTGAAAAATACTGTGTTTGTTCTACTACTGCACTGAGTAGTCACTGTAAGTTGAAAGCATGTTAATGGCACATAATGCAGTATTGAGTTCGGTGCTCCATTAATTGTAGACACTGCCTGTTATTTATTTATTTATTTATTTATTTATTTATTTATTTATTTATTTATTTATTTATTTATTTATTTATTTATTTTAAATCTTGCTTTCTTTCAATAGACATATGTTGACATATGAACAAAAAGCAAGCAATTAATAACAGGCCCTTATCTCAGGCTTGTCCATTCTGAACTTTAATAGGGCACAACATAACAACTGAAGGTTATATATGGGAAACTAGACACCAATTGAGAGTCCCCTGGACAGCTAGGAAATCAAACTGGTCAATCCTAGAGGAAATCAACCCTGACTGTTCCTTGCAAGGTCAGATGCTGAAGCTGAAGCTGAAATACTTTGGTCACCAGCTGAGAAGGAACGATTCCCTAGAAAAGACCTTAATGTTAGGGCAGATTGAAGGCAAAAGGAGAAGGGGACGTCTGAGAGCGAGATGGCTAGATAGTGTCAGCGAGGCAACAGGGATGAACATAGGTAAACTCTGGGAAACAGTGGAGGACAGGAGGGCCTGGCGTGCTGTGGTCCATGAGGATGTGAAGAGTCAGACTCAACTGTGTGACTGAACAGGAGCAGCAGCAGTAACAACAACAACAACAGACTCCAATTGAGTTGGATAAGTGGACCCAAATACCATGTTGTGATGATGCATTCAAGTGTGTGTCAACTTTCACAGTTCTGGTATAGATAGCAAAAACAGATTCTCTTAATTATTGTATTCAGGTGATACAACAGCTATTAGAAAAGACTAAGCCTTTTGTTCTTCCCACCTTTAAAATGAGTCCAAGTTAAAAGTACCAAGCTATATGAAAGGATAAAAACCATTTCCTATCTATTCAGCTCTGACTATAAAGGATTGACACTTTTCTCACACCCTCATCATGGTGTCTACTATTTAGAATGGATTTGTTGTGCTTTAGAATATGTTAAATGAGCTCTGCAGGTGGAAGTGATGAATGTGTGGGTTGGTGGTGATGGAAATTACCAGCCAGTTTGCTATATGTGCCACTAATGATATTCCACCTCACACGAGATGGTGCTTTCTAATAATTGTGAATGTGCTTTGTGGTCCTGGTGAACATTGGCTGCAAACAGATTTAGTTTCGCACTGTAATCTGTATCAGTTTGATATAATACAATTGCCTTATGGCCTTGACATTGTAACGGCATCCCCAAAGAGTATACAGAAACTAAATTTCCTTTTATCTTGGCATGACAATATTATCTATTTAGCCTTAAATTGACATTGAATTGTGACAGCTGCAATTCAGTGAAGTGAAAGTGATTTACTCTAGTTATCACAGCAATTGTCAAATTTGCTTCCTTCATAGTTCCTTTTTAATTCTTTTAAATAGAATTTTCTCCTCTTTCTGAGATCACTTTGTCAGCTTGGGGCACTATCCAACATACCTCAGTTTGACTGAAATAAATTGGCAACATTCTTTTGAGAAATACTGTTTATGTAAAAGCATAGTTTTGCAATTTGCCAGCTGCCTGGTCACACTCTCCTGCAGAACCACAGTACTATGGGATGTACTCCAGATAGCCAGAAAACTGATGTCTATCTCATGAGTGTTTGCCGTTACACAATTGTGTGATTCAGTAAGATTCTGGCTAGTGAATTTTTTGGCATTCTAAAAAATATTTATGTCCCTTTAAACTCAATGGTTTTTTTAAATATGATGCCTTTTCTAGATTGTAAAAAGGAGAAAATACAAAAGCTGTATTAAGGGCTTGGGGTTTATTAGAATGAATCATGGGCATTGAGAAATGAACAAAACAAAATCACTCTGGTCTCCTGCTGCTGAATTCTATGGTGCTAGCTTAAAGCCGATTTGAACAACCCAGCATGTTCCAATAATAATCAGCACAGTTCAGAAGTTGAAATCTTGTTGGTACAACTTGTCAACAGCTTGGTCATTCCTCATCCGTTTCAAAGTAATCTAAAACCTCCTAGTCTCCTAGGGAATTCCTTCGCGTAGGGAAGCCTCCAAGAGCTGTGGAATGAGGTAGAAAATGAATTCAAGCCTGAAATAGGCCAATTCAGTGGCAGGAGTTTTCCGGGTTTAAATAATGCCCTATCCTATCCTGTGGCTCTCAAAATCTTCTCCAGGATGAAGAGGATCCAGAATGCCTGAAACCTGGGAAGACTAAAAAGGTTTTAGTTACTCCAAAATGGCCACAGCGTGGCTGCAAATTTCCATCAGATGTTGTGCAACAAGATTCCAGCACCAGCCTAGGAAATTCTCTGTTAGATCTCTGGGTGTCAAATACATTTGTTTCTGTTTGTGCTGCAACACAAGGGAAAGAACATAATATTAGTGCAGAAAGGCCTACAAGCTTGCATACATACAGTACATTCTTCCTTCCTCCATTCTTGCATATCTTATTTGATTCAATATTGCTGCTATCACAGAAGCTGCCACCTAACACATTGACCATTGATCTGATATTCTCTTATTATTATTATCTCCCCCCCCCCCTTCCCTGGCATAAAGGAAAAACTGGATTCTGCTCACAAACGTGATGCAGAGGGCATGGGAGTTCCTGAGATCAAGTATGGCGATTCTGTTTGCTTTGTGCAACATGTAGCCAGCACTTTGTGGCTGACATACAAAGCACAGGATGCTAAGACAACACGTTTAGGACCACTGAAGAGAAAGGTAAACAAAATATTTAAGTGTTCTCTTTTCTACAGCTCATTTGCCTAAAGTAGGTATTTAAACCTCAATGATGTTGTATTGTGTTCAAGGAGAGTGTGTTTCCACCTTAGCATTCACTGAATGGGCTCTCGACTCTTATTTTATACTAGCTTTTGCCCATGTCTCCACCCACTTAGATGTCTGTTTGCTGATGGCCTCTAACTTTCTCAGCTTCTCTTTTCAATGAATTGAAAAGTACCATGAGCTAAAGGCTGCCCTACATTCGAAAAGAGAGCTCCTGGATCCTTCCCCTCTGCCAGTAGAAGGCCTCCTCCCTACTCACCGTGCCTAAAAAGAGAGCCCCACTCACCTTGATAGTTGTTCTTGGCCTTACTGGCTCTCTTTTTGACTGTAGGGTTAAACTGCATGTCCTGCTGTGAGCCAGCCTCTTCCAGTTGGCTGGCTCACATCACATGGGACAAGAGCTAAGTTGGCCACCCAGGAATGCCTCAGCCATTTTATAGTTATGGGAATACACAACTGTAAAGGGAAAATAGAAATCCTCTTTATTCCCTTTCCTATGTGATTCAGCATGTGTAAATTTTCCTCCAAAACGTACACCATTTGCATAGCTGAGCAAGATGAGTCTGGCCATTGAGAAAAACTGCAGCCATTGGGTCTTCAAATACATAGTGGAGAAGAGAAATGTCTCTATAGTGGTTTCTGAGACACAACCCAGTTACTAAAATTGGAGGAACAGAGAATGATCAAGTCTGCAATTGCATTAAGAAAGCATATTCTTTCATCATGGCTTTGTGAATCAGAAACCAGCTTTGAGCACACAATTCATCCCTCCCTTTCCACTTTCTTCTTCTCTTGCATGCATCGCTTAACAGGAAGACTTTCTGATCTAGCAAAGTGCAGTTTGCTGTGACTTCTTATTCAGGAAATTGTGGTTGGCCACATATCTCTGACTCCTGATTTGAAACTCAAGTTTGATCCCAATTTGCAATCTGTGCTTGAAAGCATTTTTGAAGCCTGCAATTAATTAGTCCCATATCACAGAAAGCTTGATAATGCAGGCTATTTTTTCTATTAATATGGATGCATGAACAGATGGAGGATGAATATATTTCTTATTTTCCTCCAAACCATGAAAGATGTGTTATCTGCATGCTGCTGCTGTACCCTGTGATTTTTCTCAACAAGTTTTAGCTTGTTATGAGATGTTCACTGAATATATTATTTGAATTAAAAGGATAAGAAGGAATTTGGCTGTCCAGTATTCAATGCCTATGATTGGCACATTCCTAAATATAATTTGTTTGGCACAGTGCCTGGCACTTGAAACCAGTAACAGCAAATCTTTCTAAATCATTCCTTTGGCCACTCTTTGTAGGTCATATTACATCAAGAAGGACACATGGATGATGGTCTCACCTTGCAGAGATGTCAACATGAAGAATCCCAGGCTGCTAGAATCATTCTCAACACAACAAGATTATTTAGTCAGTTTATAAGGTATAATGTAGGATCCAAGATGCTTAGTTTATTCTACTCTGATATAAAATTATGTTAATTAATCCAGAATAATGTTGGTACCAGTTTGAGTCGTATTTAGAACTGACCTGCTGAAATAAATGGGAGATAGAATACATCTCTTCTTATTGGTTGTCCAATTCCTGGTGTGTGTGTGTGTGTGTGTGTGCGCAAAACAGAATTGGTAAGTTGAAGTTTACTCTTCAAACTTCTCAACATTGTCCTTCCTATGATAAATGCAACTTGATTAGCTGAATCCGCTCCGCTTCCATTTAAATAATTTAAGGAATTAAATAACTGGAAGCCAAATCCCAAGTTCAGTACCAACCACATGTTTCAAACATCCTTGAGACTAATACTTCATAGAAAAGCAAGCTGAAGATAGTCACATCCAGGTTGTACACAGAAGTCTTCCCAGAAGTGTTTATGTGGAAAATGGCCATGATTATTTTGTGCACCTCTGTCTTCTCCATTCATTAATTTAAGTATATTAGCCTTGAACAAGTAGTGGCACATGCTTACTTTCAGTGGTTTGTGT
>JAIOUR011657552.1:0-11591 GCA_020711275.1 Calotes versicolor
CTTGGTAAAGAAGCTAGCCTTTGCCCTTGGAGACAGAAACAGTAGCACGATTACAATAGAGAACATTGGTAAAGGCTCTGTTGTGGTTGAGTGGACAAATAACACCCTGCCTTTGGAACCTTGCCCCAAAGAAAAGATTCGTATCATGAGCAAAAAAATTTCTGATGATGTTGGTGGTCCAAGCCCAGCTTTTGTCAATGCCTTAGAACCAGAATTTCGGCCCATCAACATTTCAGTAGTCGGCGCTGGTAGCTGCAGACACATTCAGTTCATTCCTGTGACAAGGGAGGGACTGCCTACCACAGCCCTACCTACAGTTTTAGTTCCAAGGGACCCAGAAAAGACAAGTGAAGATGATGTGTACCTACACACCGTAATCCCAGCCGTAGTGGTGGCAGCCATTCTGCTTATTGCTGGGATTATTGCTATGATTTGCTATCGCAAGAAGAGAAAAGGCAAACTCACCATAGAAGACCAAGCTACCTTTATCAAGAAGGGTGTTCCGATAATCTTTGCAGATGAGCTGGATGACTCCAAGCCACCACCTTCCTCCAGCATGCCCCTGATTCTACAGGAAGAGAAAGCTCCTCTCCCACCTCCAGAATATCCAAATCAGAATATGCCAGAAACCACTCCACTCAACCAAGATGCCATAGGCGAATACACACCACTGCGGGACGAAGACCCCAATGCGCCTCCCTATCAGCCTCCCCCTCCCTTCACAGCACCCATGGAGGGGAAAGGGTCCCGCCCGAAGAACATGACCCCGTACAGGTCTCCACCTCCTTATGTGCCCCCTTAATGAAAAAGAGACACGTGCGGAGACAGGGCCTATAGTTCCACACCAGTGTTGTCTGTAGGGATCAGTGGCTGGCAAACCCGACACCAACTAGAAAACCAACAGAATCTCGAACATTGCCTGGTCCCAGCAGGTCCTCTCCGAAATGCGGTTGCTACACCAGAGTGCTTGTGGAACTTTTGGGACACTGATTTTATTTTATTTTTTGCCTAACAGCTTACGTTTTGTTTATTCATAGAAAAGGAGAGAGAGAAATCTTCTTGGCTCAAAAAAGTATTTCTGACAGCAGGCGTCTCAAAGCATCTTGTGCAAAGGAAGACTGGCCGGACATGCAGGCAGCTCTTAGGGGTGGCACGCTGGGTCTCTGCTGTTTGCCTTTAAAACTAACTGTACTGTTTTTTTCTATTCACGTGTGTCTAGCTACAGGGCATAACATGAAACGTAGCCTAAAACAGTTAAAGTCAGAGGACTTTCTGAGGTCAACATTAAGTTTTTACATTTAATTGCTGTTACCTAAACTTGTATGTATAGTTTTGGGGAAGGGAAGGGGGAAATGCTTTACTACAAATAAGCTTGAGGGTTGTTTCCAATGCCAACCGGGCTGAGGGACTGTCTTTTTTAATCAAAGGAATCCTATTTTTTCACACATACAATCCAGTCATCATCTGGGGTTCTTTTTGCAAATAGTAGTCGAGCAAACTTACTGCTTGCTCTTACCTGCTCTTGCTGGATAGATGCTACAGGTTTCTGTCAGAAAGGGAGTTTTGAGAGTTCTGTGCAATTACCAAAAACTAAACAAAACAAAACAAAAAGGCAGAGTTGCGTTTTGGAAACAGGAATCCCCTGAGAGTGGTATCTGCAGGCTGCAAGGGGCATGGTGCTGCACTGAGACTTTTCACCTGGAAGGCATCCTCTGGCTTTTGAAACACTCTTGAGATATTTCAGTGAAGATGCAATATTTTTATGTAGTGTAATGCAGTTTTCCTCACATCAAAACTCGTCCTGGACCACAGTATCGGAACAGCCCCTCTCCTCCGCCCCTACTGTCTGGCTGTCCCAGCCCTACTCCCTCACCTCTCTCCTCTGCACACAAGCAGACGCAATAGCAGCTGCCTGGCGCTTGGCAACATAAATTTGAAGCACCAGAAATAGTTCATAGTAAAAACCAGTGAACTCGCAGCTCTAATTTTTTACTAAATTTTTGATACAGCCTCAAATTGTTTTATTAAAAAAAATAATTAAAAATGGTAATGCTGACAGCAGTTTGTATGAGCTTAGCTTCTTAGTATCAATTCAATGGGACTGGCCGCTTTGCTCATTTTGAGATTCTGTTTTACCCCTTTTTGGTCTCTCATAGTCATTATTTTAAGTATTTAGAACCATGTCTAGGTTTCTTGCCTTTTTTAAAAAAGTGAACTTCTGGATATTTCTATTGAGAAGTTGGAGCTATCCTCAGGGTTGCTCCCATGCCTTTTATTTTCTTTTAGAGAACGTTGTTTTATGCATGTTATTTTTTTTTCATTTTCCATTTGAGACTATTTTTGGTACATCAGAGGGAGGAAAAAATCCTTTGCAATAATGAGTCCTTCCCCTGGCTGGGGGGGCTGGGCAGCCTCTGGCTGACTTTGCACACAGAGCAGACACTTTTAAGCCATATTGACTGTTTTGCAAAGTATGTTTGTGTGCTGACATGACCACTGAACACACAAGTGGATAAATGGCCCAAACAACCTTCACCTCTGAACTTGCTAGGGTGGCATTTCCCATCAAGCCTTTTTTTAAAAAAAAATACTACTTGAACAGGATTTTGCCTATCCAAACTAACGTTAATTTGGCCATGACCCCATATAATTCTGCACTCTGCTTCTATCCCTTCAGATGGCTAGAGGGATTTCAGTGTTGAAATGAGGGCGACTGTAAAGAATACTTCAGGTTTTGCCTTTGTCAAGTGTGAGAATTACAGATTTGCCCTACAGAGCCTCCTCCCCCCCTCCTCTCACAGGGCTTAAATGTTGACGTGTGTCTGAACTGAGGAGGAGCA
The DNA here is from genome assembly GCA_020711275.1 of Calotes versicolor. Classification (NCBI taxonomy): domain Eukaryota; kingdom Metazoa; phylum Chordata; class Lepidosauria; order Squamata; family Agamidae; genus Calotes; species Calotes versicolor. Next base: position 2,841 of record JAIOUR011657552.1, read on the forward strand.
GTGGTTTCTTCTTCTGATGCAAGAGAGGTATTTCAAGGGAAGTGAATTAACTCGGGCACCCTGCTTTGGAACAGACACTGGAAATATGTTGGTAAGAACTCCCTGCCCCCCAGCTAGCAGCTATGGCAGCACAGTGCCAAAATCTATCTTGGCAGGCCTGCGTTTCAGATCTCTCCAAGTGATCAACACAGAGCGCCTCCTAAGCCCAAATGCTGCAAGTTAGAAGGGCCTTCCAAACAGTGCCGTTGCCCCTAGCAACTGATACCACTTTGTACTGGTCATGCGCAAGCGCAGACAGTTTCAGGCCTGGGCCTACCTGTCACCATAGAAACTGGAGGCAAAGGGGCAGTGAACGGAATAATAACAATGGCATTCTCATCAGCCGCCTTCCCCCTAAGCTCCAGTGCTGTTTGTTTATGCCACTAGACACTGTAACGGTGGGAGAGAATCTTGTATTAAAAGTGTTCACCAACCACTGATGTGTTTTTATGTCCTTATATAATTATTTTAAAAAAATGTGTTTTCTGCATTCTGTAAAGAAACATATCAACTAAATAAAACAGTGTACTTTACTACAAATGCAGAGGCTAGTGAGCTCTTGCGTTGGACCCCTCCATGTTCTGAGCAGACAGTGCTCCCATAGCGTAGGGAACTCCAGCGAAAGAAGCCACAAGAGGCGCAATGGATGAATCCCAGGGAGTTCACAACTGGTCAGACGAGCACAGAAGGCTGCTGCAAAGGTGCACTCCATTCTTTGGTGTGGAATTCCTGGAGGCTTACTTAATATTGGCTTAAAAGGTTTTACAGCTTCAGAGACTAAGAAACAAAGTATCAGCATAGATACAGTATATAACAAGGGTATTTTTTCTTATTTCCTCCCTGATTAAAGGTTATTTCGATGTGGGGGTGGTTTTTTTTAAAATCTATGAAATGGGCTATCTTAAGCTTGCATTGCTCCATCTAATTGTCCTTACATAAGGGTTCTCGGGCCTCGACTTTCAAGACCAAGTTGCCTTCCAAATTAATTATTGAATTATTCTGTATATTACCATCTTTCATCCTCATGACCATTCAGTGACATAGGACTTATTTTTATAGAATAAAAATGTATTGGTAACGTATACCCGCATGTGTACCACCAAACACGCATTTTAAGTATGTCTCTCTTAAAGCTGGAACTCTTACCTTTACACAAAGGTAGCTCTTATGTGGAAAATCACATATATTTCAAGACAAAAATAATACCAATATTGTTTTTGTTTCATATTTTTCATCATAATTTTCATTGGTTTTCTCAGTGAAAGATTACATTTCTTCCAGCCTGTGACACAAGTTTGTCTTTTAGCGGAACTTTGAGAGGTGTTGGCTAAGTACGAATGGGAGAAAATTGGACCACTTACACATCATTTCATTTTTATATAATACTACTGTAGGTGGTTAGCCTATCCAGAGGGTAGTTAATTATTCTAGGGTGGAGTTTCTGGATGGATTCGCAAGAAGCAAAAATCCTCCCATGGTTGGTCCATCTTGCCACATTTTTTCCATTTTTCATTGTGATTCCAGCCTGTCCAGCAGCCATGGCTACAAAGCTAACAAGCCCACCTCTATCTCCCCCTTATGCAAATTATATGATGTTTCAGTGAGTTCACCGCTAGCTTATCTGCATGTCCCATCATCCACTTTGATTGTTATATAATCTAATTTGCATAGTGGCAGGGACAGATGGAAGCCGCCCAGAGTAGGCCAATTCACCTAGCCCTAGAATAGGGCCTAGATGGAGCGGTATATAAGTTACGAAGTTAATTAATAAGCACTACAAACCAAATTATATATAGGATATTTGTACATAACATAGGTTCAGTGATTCCTTTTTTTGTTTTTAGTTTTAAAATTCTGTTTCCATGCTAAGAACATCTTGATCACTTCAGAAGGGGATTATGTATATCAGTTGTTGTTACGTGCTCTATATAATTTATATGGGCTGAAAACAAAACAAGACTTTAATTGGGTATAGGTTTTAGCAGAATTCCTTGAACATATCATGCATCTTAAATATACCCATTGTTTTATTGTTATTGTTTTCTCATGGGAAGTTGTTCCAGCCCTTGAAATATTTTCCAGGTCTTCAATATTCTTTTTCAGTATGACCAGAATTCTGAGCACTACTCCCAAGAATGGTTTTATTGTATGTTTTTATAAAGATACTCTGCAGGAGACTATCTTTTTTAACAGTACTACATGCCAGGGTAATTTTATATGGTGCTAATAACTCCTCTGTCTCCTGAATTATCCCAGGAGTGTGAAGTCAGGCTTATGTGTGAAGTCAGGCTCTATGTCAGCAATTCCCAAAGTGGTCCACGGGAGACCAGACGGGGGTCCATGTTGGTGTGAAAAACAAATGGGGCTCCACCCGTTTTGGGAATATAGTAGAAATGTAGCAGCAGGGGGTCTACCGAAAAGAGTAAAACTTTGAAAGTGGTCTACGGGGGTGGGGGGTGGGAACCTATGCTCTATGTGAAGTCAGGCTTATGAAATTTGGATTTTTGCCCCAGTGGTGCCACATTTCACAGTTAGTTGAATCTCACCTGCCACTTCAGTGCCAAAATGTGAATGTTTTCAAAAAAAAATTGTGTGGTTTATCTGGAAGGCTCAGATGGGATTTTCTGCATTGCTAGTAAGGAACATTTTTAAGGAGGATGTAAATATGCACATATAGAATTGCTACAATTCTGAGCCCATTTACTTGAAAGAATGTACTAGGGAATGTACTTGTGGGTTGACTTCTTCATAGGGTCAGAATATTGAATTACAGTATACAGTATAATCCACTTGTGCTGGCATTTTCCAGCAAATTTGGTGTAATCCAAGGAAACAGATTGCTGATTATTCCTAAAGTGATGACACTTATTCTTTTTGCTTAGTTCTGTCTAAGAGTCCCTGTGAGGCTCAATTTGCACATGGATAGTTTGGTACCATGCACTTGTCTCATTTTATACAGTTTGGGGATTATCACACTTTGGACCATGGTGTGTGTGTGAATGACATCATCCTTCCTGACCCATCTTTGATTTATCAGAGCATACCATGCGGTAAAAAGTACAATCATTAAAAGACTGTAACATGGTGAGAAAAATGCAAGACTCTTACCTGTGTCTGGTATGTATGAAAGTCTTCGTGTCTAGTTTGACCCTCAGGTATTTTAGAATGGCCACAGGAGAAAAATGCTTTATGGCAATGCAGTAAGTTACCAAGAGGCTAGTTTGTATGTTAAATGAATCCATTTTGGCTTCCTTAAGATGTGGACAACCTGCAGAGCATTAAAACAACCTCAAACTATTCCTCTTGGTAGAGAAATCATGAGCTAGTCCATAAGTTAATTACTGAGGTGACTGGAACTCAAAGCAGTCAAACTGCTATTAACAATATAATGTCCATAATGGTTACACTACCCTTTACTGTTACTGTTTTTAGCCAATTCTGAAAGTGCAAACTGCATTCCAAGGGGCCTTATACTTTCAGCCAGGAATTTGTCATATTTTATGCTTTTAATATGAGTGGAACCTGGCAGAATTGGCCAGATATAGAATACTGGCAAAACACCTTTTACCCCCAGTAGTCAGGGTCTTACGAATAACAGCAAAAGATTAACTTGAGTTCCGGCAAGATATCTCATCATTTTCATCACTGGTTTCTACACAGTGCAAGCGAAATGGGTTTCTACAAATCTATCTGTGGCATTTAACCCAGTTGGCAGCACTTTGAGGCTCACATATTCACAAATACAAAATTCAAATTGGTTAAAATATTGCTTATCCTCAGGGGAACATGAAACAATGCCACATGACCAGACGTCTGGTTGTAGCCTGAATTTCAAATGATATTGATATAAAATAGAAAAACCTGGGATGCTTTATTTCATTTATGCTGATTTGAACTAACAAATAGGATTTTTTTCTAAAAGCAGTGCTATGCATTGTTTTAAGCATTGTGCTGTCATATCATAAGATTATTTTGGCGCTTAGTGGAAATGAACTCGGTTGTGCCACTATGAGGCTGGGAATATTCCTGTGATAAATTGCAGAGACATAACGGGGGTGGGGGGGCAAGCACCATGGATAGCATCATAATTTGCATAGGCTTGCATGCAATGTATGGTGCTGTCCATGGTGCTTGTTCCCCCCTTAGTTACGCCTCTGTTAAATTGTTATCGAGGTGGACTGCATTCATGCAAGAGATGGTTCAAGTTTCCAAGTCCTTGATCCATTCTTTGGATGATTTGCTTATATGCTAGCATACATTACCACTAATGTGCTTATTCTGATCTTTTCTCAGTCTAAGATGTGAATTTTGACATTCCTTTTGTATGTTTATGATCTATTGCTAATTAATTTTCAAGCTTCATGCTATATAGACATTGTTCTTAAAAACATCCCGTGGGAACTCAAGTTTTTAAATTCAGTGGGATGTAGTTTTAGGCAAGTATATATAGGATTACAGTGGGGCAAACCTCTTGTAGCTTTATTCTTATGCACCAGAGTGTGCATTGGCAAAAACATCCTCTGTTGGTACATAGATGCATTTAGCCATTCATGCACACACATACATACAGGGACATTGAAAAATAAGATGAGAGGTCAAACACTTACCAAAATCTAAGATGTGGTGTGTAATAATCACCTGTCCTAGGCACTCGCCCATTGTTTTTCAAGTCATCTTTCAGTAGGTAAATGTGTTTCTATTTTTTTGCTTCAGTCAAGACAGTAGCCACCTCTTGCACTACATACCATTTTCCGGCATATAAGACGACTGGCCGTATAAGATGGCCCCCTAATTTTCCTGTTAAAATAGAGATTTTATACCTGGTTATCTGTATACCTGGTGTATAAGACGACCCCCACTTTTGGGGTGCTTTTTAAAGTCTGAAATGTAGTCTTATACACAGGAAAATACAGTATATTAAATGAGCATAATAAATCACTTTGTTTATCAAAACGTTTAAGCCTTACCCCTGAACAATCATAGGCTGTCTCTTTCATTTGATAGCCATTTGGTCACCACTGTGTAACATTTCCCTTCTCTCCCAGAGCTTGGACGAAAACAGTTTTCTGGAGTGCTGCTAGCCATGCTGCCTGATGAATTCTGGGAGACATTCTCCAAAGAAATACTGTAGCTGTTCCATATTCTTCAGTAGTTTTGTGGACATAGATCTGTCCACTAAGGGTAACAACCCAGGCATCTGACAGAGTGTGCTTTTGCCCATGAAAACTGACAGCATAATAAATCTAATAAATTGTTGCCAGGCACTGTTTCTTCTTCCTCCTGGACAGTTCCTATCTGATAAAGGTGAGCATGTTCAGAATTGCTGCATGTACCTTTAGGGCAGCTGGCTTGTAGGAAGCATATGACACTAAGCATCCTAGTTCTCTTGAGAAGGCAAACATGGCTGCTGTAAAGGTGGGTGATTTGGGACTGGGGTAGGGATGGCAGCTGCCTCTCAGATTCAGCAACGGCAAGCTTGCTGCATCGTTCCGCTACTATTTTTGGTGTGTGGCTCCTGCACCCTAAGGCTCTGAATTGGATTGTTCAGCCGTGTGTTAATCAGGCTGCATTCAGAGAAAGAGTGTGGAGAGAATGAGAAAATGGATGCTTAAAAGCTTTCAAGCGTCTCCTCCGAAGAGGCCGGAGTGTCGGCGTGTGTTCGAGTGCCAGCCATGCCCGCTGCCTTCAGAGCAGCTCCCCGCTTCCTTCTGCGGGAGGCCGTGCAATTTGCTAGCATTGTGCGAGAGCGAGAGCATGGCAGAGCTGATAAGAATCCCCAGCCCTGCTTTTGTTAGCTTGTGCCGCGGAGGGCAAGGGTGAGGTGCGCTGGAAAGCAAGGCTGGCCTCCCCTCTCAGTCCCTGTTGCTCCCGGCCTCAGCCTCGCTGTTCTGGCAGGCTTACAAGCAGTCATTAAAGCCCATCCCATCTATTTTAAACGCTGCCAGGACCGGAGAAGGAAAGGTTCCGTGAAAGGCCTTCCCTATTTATGGCTGTTGCTGCACAAGTTTTACCGTCAGTGCAGTGGGGGCCCGCCCTCCCTCCAGGCCGGCTTTCTTGAAGGCGAATCCTTTAATAAGAATAAACCCTCAAAACCCCCAGCTTGTTTTGTCAGAGGGGTCCGTTGTCAGGCCTGCCACATCCAGAAGTTGGTGGGGAATAAAAGGGGTTTTCAGCCTCTCTGGGGACAGCCAATTTTGTATGTTGTAACCTGACTCCAGAAGCATTAGCTACAATTCAAGGGCGAGGCATGAAGGAAGGTTCCAGGGCTGTTTCTGCTGAGCGGCCCCCACCACAGCTCAGAGGGATTGCTTCCCATTTTGGAAGATCACCTCAGGGGAAGTTCAAGCGGGGCCGAAGGAAGTTTTTCTAGAGGGCCTTAGCCCTGAGGTGAGCCCTTTTCCTGCGAGGCAGCGCAGAGTTCCCTCTCATGAGCTGCTGCTGTGTCTGTTCGCTTCCCTGCAGCTTCTGCCATTGTGTAGTTGTCATTCCCAAATTGTGGCTCTGCAGCTGATGACAGCTTCCACTAACCTACTAACTTGACATGATTGCTTTGAATACAGTCGGGCAAACAGTCGGCCTGTGCTGCATCCTGGGAGCAGAGGAGGGAGCGAAAATGAGGGCTTGTGGGTTGGGGTGTTTTTCTTCCAAGGATCCCTTTGAGGATTTTTCTGTGGGATTTGCTGCTGGGAGCTGCGTGTAGCTGCATGCCCCTCATGGCCACTGCTGGGCCTTTTCTATTTTGTTCCAGCCAGAATCCTCATTTTCTTTCTTGACAACAAGGGCTCAAAGGAACAGCCTGAGAAATCTGCTTTTCTGGGAACAGCCTGAAGGTGCTCCCCAAAATATTGTTTGCTTCTCTTCCCCCCCTTCCCCCTTCCCCCTGCTGGCTTTCTTGAACAGCAGAAATGTCTACCTCGACTTAATGGAAACATTTGTCTTTGAACCACATAACTGAAGCTGAGCCAGCCTTCTCTCCCTGCCCTCCCGGCTTCTTTGCTCTTTAGTCTGTAACTATAAAGAGGCATAACCCAGTCAGCAGTTTGACAAGCGGAGACTCCCTCCAAACCCTGATGAAAGGAATACTGTACTAAAAGGCAGGTACAAGCAGAGCCTGGGAGAGAGTGCTTCACGACGCCAAGAGTTAAATTGGAAGCTTTGGGAGGCAGGAAGAGCACAGAACAAAGAGTCAAGAGTTAATGGGTTAGAGCAGGGGTCGGCAACCTCCAGCACCTGGGTTTGAGTCTGGCCTCAGTGGGGGCTCAGACCAGGTGGCCCCCTGACTGGTCCCTGGGGTGGGCAAAAAAAATGGCCACCATGATGGCAGCGTGTGGCTGGGGAGGCAACACCCCCTTGACCTCCCCAGGCCTAAAAAGAAAAATCACCACTGGAAAAAAATAGCCACCACAATGCTGCCACCGCCACCACCATACCCACACCACCACCCTGATGCTGATGCTGCCCTATTGCTGCCACCACCCAGTGGCTGCACTGGAGGGGAGGTAGTAGCAATGAGGGTAGGGGGATCCAGCCCCCCAACAGTCTGGGGAATGTCATACCATGCCTGGATGGAAAAAGCTGCCAATCCCTGAGTTTGAGACGCCATCCGCTGTTTGCAGACTCCTCTTAATAGCACCACTGTTACATGGCTTTAAAAAAGGTGTTTAAGCATATTTGCTGCAGGCCTGTTTGCCCCAATATCCAAAACAATTAGACTTGCAAGCCGAACTGGAGCATTTCTATTTGAAAGCACTGTATCTGTCACGATCAGGTGCCAAGGAAAGAACACTGCCTTCAAATTCTGCTTCTGGGTCTTAAGTAAAGCTACCTTTCCAAGATGGGAAGTCAATGAGGGGAGTAACAAGTTTTGGATTTCAGTTTACTGTACCATTTTTTTTCATAATATGAAAGGTCCCTGAGAACCCATTACATTTGTAAAACGAGATACCACTGTACAGTATTTATAAATCTTTTTTTAAAAAAAGCTTTCAGGGATTCTGTTATGATTGCTAAAGGTCTGCCTGAAGATTGTGGTTGTTAGTAGAAGGATAAAAAGGAAAGGGCCAACCTAACCTTATAAAAGAATATTCCAAAACCTGAGGAGCAGCCACAGAGAAGGCCCTGCCATTCCCTTTCCCCCATGTGTAGCACATTTCCCAGCAACATTGTCCATATACTGTACATTTTTGTGTGTGCATTCAAGGTTGCTTCGACTATTTTGAATACAGCTGCCATGTACTGTACATTTATTTGACCCACTCTTAAGTGGAGTTTGATCTTTATCATATAAACATTCAATGCTAAATTATGGGCATTCCCCATGCAGATTTCACGACATTGTGCTGCATTAAGACTTATAGGGAAAAGGACACTTTCAGATGTCTTGGGAGTAAAACCTGGACAAATAATGCTTTTGGAATACAATACCCACATTCTTCCAGCCAGTAGAATTGGGACTTGAGGCGCCAGAAAAGTAAGCCCTAGCTTGAGATCATAATATTGCATGGGACGTCCAACAGCACATACGGAGGTTGTGCCTGCATTGTGTTGGGTAGACCTAGTGAGGTTTCATGGGGTGAATCTCAGGCTGGGTTTATCGTCGTAGTCTAGTATATCTGGCACCCATAGAAGAAGAAGACCATTCTCCTGGCAGCTGTTGTCCAGCTGATCCCTGACAATGGAGCTGTGTCTGAAGTGCAACTTGGAGGAGACTGG
>JAIOUR011658659.1:0-11581 GCA_020711275.1 Calotes versicolor
CCCCCTCACTGGGAACATTTAAGAAAAACTTAAAGATATGGTATTTTAGACAGGCTTTCCCGACAACCGGTTCTTAACTCCCACCACTCTATATTCCACCGGTCCCATCTCGACTTGGCACTTACTCCATTTCATTGTAATATATTTTATTTATGTTCTAATTTTAACTTATTGTCTAATTGTTGCTCATGGTGATTTTTATATATTTTAACTGGTTTTATGAATACCTTGTCATATAAACCACCCAGAGTAGGCTATAGCCTAGATGGACATTGTGGTATATAAATCAAATAAATAATAAATAAGCTATACTATATGAAGCCCTTCCTCCATCCTAGGGATGGGTAGTCCATGAGCCAGTTGTAAACTTGCCCTGTTCTTTCACTGTGCTCAAAATGCTTAGCTAGCCAGAAATGAATGCCACTAGTTTCTTGCGTCTGCATCTCATTTTCTTGTTGACTGACAAAATAAGAGGCTGGATCAATGGGAAATGGTTATTGATTGCTATTGTAATTAATGACAACAGATTAAAGGGAGGCATGGGTTTTCTTTCAGACAGATTGCCATTAGATTTTTGTGGTTTGTATTCTCTGAATCAATTAATACCTGGATGCATCCTTGGTAGATGATTGTTTTTGTCCATATTTTAGTAAACATAATTAAACAATAATTATGTCTTGCTGGGCTTATCATTTGAAATAAATTGAGATAAAAGAATGTATATTCTGTAATTAGTTTCCTAACGGTTTTCATGGTTCAGGTATAACAATTATTCATGCCGAAGACAAGTTTAATCAGCAAGTAATTTTACAACATAGGCACATTTAGGGTGAAACAAGGTACTAGCCAAAGACTTGAGCTTTCATGTATAAAGACAAGCTGGAGAGAAGAAAAAGAAAACTGTTTTTCCTCCTTGAAAAGAACATGAGTGTGGAAATATTACTGGCATTCTAAGGACTTTAAAAATGTACTTTGAATAAAAAATGGGAAAAGCAGCGCTGAAGATTTATGGCAGCCAAAATTGTAATGAAATTTGCTTGTGCTTGAACTGAAAGGTGATATGATAATTTGGTACATTCTTTTTCCTATTTCATTTAAGCTGTTTCTATATATGGAGTTTTCTGATTGCCACATGTGCTGATTTCATTGCTCTGGCCCTCACAAGCTGTGTAACACTATCACCTATAATGTTCCTTTCCAGGGATCACTGACAACGTGTATTCAAGCACCCACAACCTTCCTGTCTATTTATGCTTGTGTTTTATTCTCAGTGGTAAAGCACATGAGTTTTTATTCATTTTTCTTTCTGGAGAGCCTGGGGCTGGGAATACGTAAAATCAGCTGAAGAGTACGAAGCTCAACAGGGACTGGTAAGAAAGTTTTTAACAGTTCTGATTGGCCAAGAAGTTGAAAGAGGGAGAAATGGAAACTTGCTAAACCCAGCTGGCCAAGAAATTGGGAAAGGGAGCTCAGTCCCACTGAGCAGTTATTTAATCCAGAATCATCAATACAGGTAAGGGGCGAGGCTCTTTCAGCTGCTGCCTTATTGCTTCATTCATACAAGCAATAAGTATGAAGCTAGTGATGTGGGAGGGTTGGGACTGGCCTTTCCCCTGTAGTTGTATTGATGATTCTGGATTTCAGAATAACTGGACAGGGCTTTGGAATAATTTATATGTGAAGCTGGCAAGTAGGGCTGAGGGGTTGTGATTCAAGGATTGTGAAGGGAAGGGGAAAGCTAGTATTCAGGAAAATAGCAGAAGGGAGTAGGATATATGAACATTCAGGGACAAACGAAGCTGATCCAAAAGCAAGAACATTCCAGGGAAACTATGTTTCTGAAGCTAGTAACTCGAGTGAGAAAGTGAAAATAGTATGAAAGTGAGTATTATCATGCATGTTGGTTGAGAAGAGAAAAATTAAATTTCTCTCTTTGCATGCTTTGGCCCACTGCTACTGATATAAACAAATGGACCCAGTGCTGTTTGGAGTGGAGTATCACATCTAGTATGGCCCTGCCTAGGCTGCCTCTGTCTGTTGTGTTATTTACCAAAACCAAATGTAACCTGTAACTTATGCATGGTAGTTTATAAGGGACTTACTTTGTAAGTCTTATTTCCCTTTTCTTTTGCCATCTGTCTGACACTCCAAAAAATCAAGGCATTGCAAAGCATCTCGCAGCCCCAAGCATACAGCTAAGAGGTTGGGTCCATCCTAGTTTGTTTCAACTCATTCAGGCCTGTTTGGTGCTCTGGAGAGATAAAAACACAACAGAAATGTCCATCTGTTGCCCACTGTTTGGTTGTCACTAGAGAAGTACAAGAAGATTGACCTGAGTCTCTGATAATTTTTTGTCATTTATTCAAATAAACTGGCCTGGATGAGCTTCTAGTAGGTTCAGATTTGTCTGACTGAAAAACAGCTCTCCATTATCACTGATTTGCATAGCCTCTGGGACTCAATGGAAGATAATTGCGCTCTGTATTTAATCAGGATTGTTTCACTCTTTAAATATGGAGCTGAGCTCTGGTTTGTTTGGACATAAATCATACCCAGGATATGACCGTTAGTGGCTGTGACTGATCAAAACTGTTTCAAAATTGCTGCTGTTTTAAAATATGACAATTACGTTCAAAGCAGTAGTTAGGTCAAAAGCAGCAAGGAAATAATCTTGCTGAACAGCCAAGGGGAAACATCCTATTCTGATGCTCAAAGTAAACACATCTTGCAACTGTTTGCTCAGTCCTAATAAATAGACATGGTGAATTTTTAAAAGTCTTTCCTTAAAAAAACCAGAAAAGAAAAGATTCTGATGCAACTTAAATGCATTTTTTGCCTTAAGCAGCGTCAGTCAGTTTGAACTTGAAATGAAGTCCTTGAATGAATATTTAATTTTGCTTTCCTTATAAGTGGAGCTGAATCATTCCTGCAAGGGGTGACAGTTTTAAATTTCAGCTCAGGCAAGCGATCAACAGAGAATAATATTACAGCAAGGTAAAAAGTTGGGAACTCACTAATGACATTTTAATACTACACAGCACTGGCAAGGAGACCTGCAGGCCGGCATGATAACTTTCTGTAGACTTAATAATCAACAGGATCATAATAAGCACCATACACAAAATAGCTGATAGGCATGATCCTAGCTAGTGCTACTGACAAGAATAAAAGCATTGTTCATAATTTCTGCATGATTAAAATATCCATATGTCTAAAATGCTAGTGAGCCCTTTCAACATCGAGTTTATTTTAGCAGGTGGACTGGATACTGCTCCACCCTGTTGAAGCCACATTGTAGCATATACAATAGCACAGTGGAACCAGGGTTTAGGAGCCAAAGCCCTGGCACTTTATGAGTAGCAAGGGCTATGGCATCATATGCCCCATGGTTTCCTATGAACTGAATTGCAATCCTCACAGTGGCAAATAAATGAGTTTGTTGAATATCATATAATTGCAAGCTATCCTTGATGTAATGCAGTTATTGATGTGATTTCTTCTGGATATGCAATTAAAACTTGCCCTTCATTTGTTGACAGGGACTAATCTGGCTGCCTGCACTTTTGGATTCTCACTGAGAGGAACCTGGCAGAAGGTTCAATAATGTGTACTTCAAAATGTACCACAGCGCCATTCGGTATCTGAGCAGTATCACACCCCCTCCCATTCCCCCAAAAGACTAGTAGTCAACACACACACCATAGTAGAGATATGGTGGTGTGGAAAACATCCACTAATTAACTCATGGCTAGAGATGGGTATGAATCAGAAAAAAAGGGATTCGTTTTGATTTGAGATTTATCAAGGTAGAAAACCTGTAAATTCATATCATTACACATTTATGCTTTTTTCCTGACAAATAGTCAAATTGATTTGTTGAATCATTTTATTCCAGTTTTAAACCTTGTACAACTGTCACCAAGGCACCTATATACACCAGAATGTCAGGATACCGTCCTCTGACTCTCCCCTACAAGCCTAGAAAGCTTGGAATAGTTTGGGCTCAGGATGTCAAAGCCACACATAGTGCCCCAAAGTGCTCCCCAGGAACCTAGATGTACCAACCGACATTTTTGGGGAGATTTTCTACAACTATAGATCTGCCCTTCTACAACTGCACTGCCCAGAGTAGGCTTCAGCCTAGATGGTTGTACTGGTATATAAGTTGAATGAATGAACGAACGAATGAACAAACGAACAAACAAACAAACAAACAAACAAGCAAACAAACTGTCTTCTACATCCCCTCCAAGTTTAGTAAAAATTGGGATTCAAACAGCTGAGTTATGCACCCCAAAATTTGGGCCCTCAGGAAAGTGCTCCCTATTTACCAAACTTGGAGTATTGCTGAGGATATTCAGAGTATGCTTCTCTGAAACCTTGGGGTCTCTAGGTTTCCTGGTAGGCCATTATTTGGGGGTAAATAATTCAAGCATCGGAAATCCAATCTTTAACAATCTTGGAGATGCTTTAGTTAAACATCAGGGGAAACTTCCCTCCAAAATTGATGTCTCTAGGTGCTTTAGGGAGCATTTTAAAACCCAATGAATTAAAAAAACAAACCAAAATCATCAATTCACGTTTGTTGGGGTTATTGATTTGTATTTGTACAAATTGTCGAATTAGTGATTTTTTTTGCATACATTTTCAATTTGTTTGAAAAGTTGTTCCCATCTCCACCAACAACCTAGCTAGAGAGTCATCTAGGTATTATCAAGAGCTGCCAACAGCATTTGTTAGCATCTGGAATACTGAAGCACCAACACACACAACCCAAATTCAGGTCAGTGTCCCCCTTGCTGGTTGCCAGTTAAAAGAGTTTGACACTTAGCCATGTTCAAGTCAGTCCTCAAGTTACCATGAGTTTCCAAGTCCAAGTACAGCCTATCAAAGGTCAGATCTTCAAAATTCCTGGTTGCATGCTAGAGAGATAAGGTCGAGTAAGGATTTATGTCAGTGTTGTGAAGAGCACTTTGGGATCTATGACTCTGCATCTGGTAATATTTCTGTATGCATATGGCAGTTCTGGCAAAAATCTTCCACTTTTAACAACGTGGATAAAGATACCTAATTCATAAGGAAAACAGAGAGCAGAGCTGCCGAATAATGCAAGAATTACTGCTGATACATGTTAATGACCTTTGAGGAAAGATATCTTTAACACATAGGAAGGATGGATTTTCCCAATTCTGTTTGGGCAAAAGAAAATTCAGTATAGATTTAGAACTAATCCATTTACCATATGAGTATGCATGCACACATATCCATAGACAGACACCCCTTCACATTCTCACATGAATGAGTATTTAATGCCATTTAAACCCCACATTACAAGATTGATATAAGGTTTTATTTCTATTAAATATAGATTGATGTGTTCTATCCAACACCCTATAAATGCTCATGTAAGGAGAACTAGGTCAGAGTGGATTGTTGAATAGAGGACCAGTTGCCAAACTGATTTAACTTTGTCTTACTTCATCATAGTAAATTGCAGATAGAGTAGGCCCACTTGAAGCAATGGAACATATGGAGGATCTGATACACAAAATCACCATTGATTTATTGGGTCTGGAGATCCAAAGTGTTTGAGCTTATGTATGCCAACAAAGCACACACCTCTCTTCCTTGAAACAGTTGATTGTAGGCTATGGAAAATAAATTAAAAGGAGCTTCAGTATGTTCGAAGAATAAAACCATAATCAAGACTGCCCTTTGAGCAACAGCTGATGTTCATTTATATGATTAAGTGCTTGCCCTCACTGATAAAAACAATGCAAGAAACACCTATAGGTTTGGGTGAGGGCGCTTCCCCCACCCTTGTTGATCACATGACACAAAAAGAAATGTGAATCATTTTGCAGTCTGTCCACCTTCCATACTTGTCCTCTATACTGCTAGGTTTCCTACTTTTAAAAAATAGATTGATTTGCATCAATGGTGTGATTGTTTAAAACCAATGAAGATAAGTATGTGGGTAGCATGTGTGTGTGCTACCTGTAATAAGTATCCATGGAAGGTGGCTGGCTTTTTGGACAGGAAATATCCTAGTCTCTCAATTTAAGCATTTTGTTTTTGTTTCACTTCCTTCCCCCCAGTTTCTACTGCCATGGTTATTTACAAGTATTCTTCCAGCTAGGTCCCTTGTGTGATGTGCCTGTATTTTTAGACTCAGGACTACTCTAAGATTTCCAGATGTGTCTTTTATTCAAAAGGGAACACAGCCTCTTTTGACACACTAACTGCTCAACTTGTTCAGCCATATCTTCTCCTCCTGGCATCTGCACTTGGAGTGGGAAGACGAATGAGCTGGGATGGGGGCCAAGACTCACCACAGGAGGACTGGATCTTTGTAAATATTACCACTCCCCCTTCCTAGACAAGCTAATCAGTTGGCAAGGCTGTATTAATAGGTTGCAACCTGTTTAGTTATTTTCCCTCTCTGACTACTTGGCCAGTCAATTTCAGGGGAAATGAGGAAACCTGAATTTTCCAGTGGAACTTCACTTCAAGTAAATTTACATTTCTCTCACTTTAGGGTGAGAAGCTGGAATACCCATTGCTCAATTTTCCTAACCTCATCCTCAGAAGGGGCATAGAATTCACTAACTTACAGTGCTGAGGAAAGTCCAAAAAGGGCCTGTAAATCTTTATTTCTTTGTTCTTCCTCTCTAATCAGATTCTATGCTGGAGGTGATAGTTACAAAGAACACAAGAACAGCCTTGCTGGAACAGGTCACAGCCCATAGAGTCCAGCATGGGTCTTTTCCAAGGAGAAAGCTGGGTTAAAATATGTTAAATAAATAAATAAATAAATAAATAAATAAATAAATAAATAAATAAATAAATAAAAATAAATAAATAAATAAATAAATAAATAAATAAATACATACATACATACATACATACATACATACATACATACATACATACATACATAAATAAATACATAAATACATAAATAAATAGGCAAAATGACGCTTGCTGACTTATTTTCTATAACTTTCCTAATGAGCCCTAGCATTGAGTTTGTTTTACTGCTGTGGTACATTGGGTTGACACCTTCATGGAGCTGTTCACCAGGACACCAAGGTCCCTTTCCAGGTTTGTTGCAGAGACCTCAGACCCCATCAGTTTATAAATGCAATTGGGTTCTTTTTGCTCCAACATGCATTACTCTGCACTTACTAATGCTGAAGCTCATTTGCCACTGGTTTGGCACTCCCCCAATATCAAGGGATCCCTCTGGAGCTCCTCACAATCTCTCTGTTTTACTACACTGTATAATGTAGTGTCATTGGCAAATTTGGCTACCTTGTTATTTTCTCCTACTTCTAGATCATTTATGAAGAGGTTGAAAAGTAGAAGTACCAGTACTGAACCTTGAGGACCCCACTTTTTACCTCCCTCCACTTGGAGAAGTGTCCATTTAGTGCTAACCTTTGTTTCCTGTCCCTTAGCCAGTTACTGATCCAGGGCAAGACCTGGCCCTTTATTTATTCCACGACTGGCAAGTTTATTCAGGAGTCTTTGGTGCTGGACCTTGTCAAAAAGCTTCTGAAAGTCCAGATAAACCATGTCAACTAGGTCTCCCTTATCCACATGCTTGTTGACACTCTCAAAAATTCCAACAGATTAATAAGGCCCTTCCAAAAACCATGTTGGCTCCCCTTCAGCAGTGACTTCTATTCTTTGTGTCTATTAATGTTATCTTTCCAGATGGTTTCCATCACTTTACCTGGGACCCATGTCAAACTAACTGGTCAGTAATTTCCTGGATCACCTTGGCAGTCATCAGGCACAAAGCCTGATTTAAGGGAAATATTATATATATTTAGCTAGAACATCAGCAATATCATGTTTGAGTTCCTTGAGAACTCTTGGATGGATGCAACTGTTCCTGGATATTTGTTAGCATTTAGTTTAACAAGACATGCAAGGATCTCCTCCCTGGTTATTTCTACTTGTCTCAGTTCTTCTGTTTTCCTCCCTATGAAGATAGGCTCTATTTTGGGTATGTATTCTCTGTCTTCTTCAGTAAATACTGAAGCAAAGAATTTATTGAATCTCTCTGCAATCTATGCTTCTCCTTTAATAATCCCTTGACTTCTATTGTTATCTAATGGTCCAATGGCCTTTCTAGTTGGCTTTTTATTTCTAATGTACTTAAAGTTCTGCTGTGTTTCTTTTCTGAGTCAATCCCCATGTATCCTTGATTCAAAGATGCATAAGAAAGATGCTGCATGTAGAATCATCTCAAGAGTCAATGTTCTTGACATGTTCAGAAAAGTAACACACAGTGGTTGAATGTTTTCTGGTCTCACATAGTTTCAAAGCCAACTGTTTCATTTTAACTGAGAAAAAAGTCTTGCTTAACTATCAAAAAAGAGTGGTTGTACTCAAACAGGAACACTCTATTTTCCAGTTTCTCATTAACTGTCAGTTATTGTAATTCAATCTAACATTTTTTGTGAACGTTGAGGATTATGAGGTATGTGACACCATATCAGGTTCTTCAAAGGAATCAGGTTGAAGCAGATAAGCAAATACTTATGCTGATTGTTTAAAAGAAAAGCCTAATGCTGATTTTAAAAGCTAATATGCAAAGTTTGTGTTTGAAAACAAGGGGCTATATTGTTCTTAATTTGTTCATGACACTTTGTGAGTAACAATCACTTTATTGATAAATGACTGTTTGAAAGTATTAATTGGATACATATGTGATTCACAGATAAAAGTGTGACTAACAAAAAAGCTTATTCACATGTAAGTGATGAAGAGTTATAGTAGATCATAGGGAGAAAATGAACTTGGGAAATAAGCTAGAGAGGGAATTTTATGAGAAATTTCATTTGAAGATGCACAATTATAAAATTTCTGATGTGTTTTTAAATGGCATATTTATTATAATGTGTATCACAAGACATCATATTCCATGTCTGAACAAAAAAGAGTTAAATGGTGTGGTACATCTCCTCTACTTGCACATGTCTTCCCATTCATCAGAAATTTCCTAAGTACTGATTAAATCTTCTTGTGCAATTTTGCAGATCGTATAACCTTTAGAGGTGAATGAATTTCTGAAATTTAAGGAATCTTCATATAGCATATCTTATCTGTTACACTCTGATAATAGATAATCAATTATTATGAAGATTTCTTATGTATGGCAACTAACTTTGGAAAGTCATGCTGTTTACAACAGGATATTAGTCCATGAAATTCAAGCATACAGTAATATCTCAAGTTATGAAATTAATTCGTTCCCTGAGGCTCTTTGTGATCCAAAAATTTCATAACCTGAGGCACACCCATTGCACAACCTGGAAATCGGGGTTATGCAAAGTGCATATCAGGTTATGCAAAGTGCATAATGCATTGCATGTGCAATTTGCATTACTTCTGGGTTGCACTATAAAACTCAGAAGAACAATCCTTCTTCATAAACCGAAGCTTTCATAAATGGCCACAAGACAAGATATCTCTGTATTCTAATTCTCTTACATCAAAGCTCTTTTCCCCTCTCTTTATTCCTCATGTGCATTAGGAAGAAGGCTCTGGTGCTCATGTCCTTGGACTGCTAAGGCTCCTGTACCTATAATAGTTGAATAGGTGTTTCCTGCCATGCAATACTTGATGCAATTCCTTCTTCTACAGAGTTATTGTAGAAGGCACAGGGGTGCCACTTGCTTTTTTTTTTAATGTAGCAACTCAAATACATGTAATCAATTTTCAAAAAGTTGACATTCTGTCAATTTAGTTCTTCAAAATTATTGATAGATTCTGATGGACAAGCTGGGTAGCTCAGTGGTTTAGGCATCTGGCTGGAGAACCTGAGGTTAGGAGTTAGGTTCAACCACTATGCCTCCTATAAGTAGAACCAGCCCTTGATGCCTTGGATAAGTTGCACATTCCCCCAGCACCCCAAGAAGAAGGAAATGGCAAACAATCTCTGTGGATTCTACATGAGAAAACCCTGGAAAGGGTTGCCATAAGTCAGAATTGACTTGATGACACGCCAATATCATTATTATTGATGGACAAATTTGTCAGTTCAACGTTCTACTACAAATGAATTTTGTTAATCTCAAGTTCTTCATAAAGAAATCCATACATTTGAATCAGGTCATACCAAGAAGAAGAACAAATGAAAACCCACGCCTAGGTTTAAGGGACACATCCTATTTCTTTTCTTTGACAAACATCTGGCTGATAAGATCTGAGCTTATTAGGGGGGAAAAGGATGGGGTGGCAAAATATATTAAACAACAAACAAACAAACAAACAAACAAACAAACAAACAAACACAGGGCTATGCCTATTCAGAGTTGATTGCTTTGCCAGTGTCTGTTAGATCCAAGGCAAATGCTGAAGTGCAAAATAAGGTGCTTAAATTGTTTCTATTTTGATCAGTGACATTCAAAGACTGAATCTTGCCCTGTGTATATGATAAATTATTTATGTAGAACAGAGAAAGGGCACGTCTTTTGAAATCCAAACCTTGATACCCTTTTAATGAAATATGCCTCTCTCCCATATAGGATTTTGAAAAGAACCCTCACTCCTCCCCCAGCTCCCAACAAAAGCATTCTTCCAACAACTTCTCATGATTTAGGGTCCTCTCCTCAAAACAAAAACTCCCCAACACCTTTATAATGCTGTGTGCCCTGAAGGTGTAAGCTGCTAGCTAGTGATTTCTATGCCTTCTGACTCATATTTTTGTCTCCCCACATGCAGTATCCAAATTCCCTATGGTAGGCATCCCATTACATTGAATATGATCACTAACCCAGCATGTCTAGATATAGCTAACAAGCAGTGCGTTAATAAAAAGCTTTAATGAAACTGAATGTTCCCCTCAGGATATGCAAAAATCTATTTCCTGGCATATGCATTCCAATATCAAAATGGTATATTTCAAATTGTAACAGAAATCTTTTTCATTTCTGTGAGTGTGTGTGCTTATGACTACATGTTTATTACTCTAAAACTCAGGCAGAGCACAAAATATCAATAACATAATACTGTCAAATAACTTTTTTAAAAAACACAATGCTGTCAGTCTGTGTTTCCCACAATATGCAGAACTGTAAAAAGAAATGAGAGACTGAAAGGGGTCAGTTTTCGTATGAGTGTTATTAGATTGCAATTGGTTTCAGAAAACATGCACTGTGTTCACTGCTTTTTGACAACATTCTGTATTGCTTATAGTATACAAAAATCACCTTATTTCTTTACCCTATGTGCCATTTTTAAAAAATACATCAAGAACTTTGGGGTACTCTGTTGTGCTCCTGTGCTAACCTGGGCAGAAATGTACTTAGATATCAAACTGAGGAAATCCCAAGAGAATTTTAAAGCAATAAATATCCAAAATGTGATTATATAGTATAGTTAGACTAAAAGGACTGTTTCCCTGCTCTTCCTATCTCTTTCTTTCTCCCTTGATGCTACAGGGAGAATCTTAGTGGGACAAATGTTTCTTGTTCAATCAATATCTATGATATAAACCAGTGATTCACAACCTTTGTACAGCTGATGCCCCCCTATGGAGCGGAATTTTATTGAACGCCCCCCCCCC
>JAIOUR011659770.1:0-11584 GCA_020711275.1 Calotes versicolor
ATTCTGAAAGGTGGTCATTTTCCTACTTCTTTTCACCCTGTGCTCAGCAATGTTTCAAGAAGGAAGTGATATTAAGTATAAATGAATTCTTTTCTATTTTCTTTTTTTCTTTTCTTTTGGAAGGGTGGAAAGCAGGGGAGTGAGCAGTGGCTTTCCATAGGAATCTATTAGAAACCAATTAATCCAGGAACTGATTAATCAGCTTCCAATGTATTCCTATGGGAAACTGCTGCTGGGCTCTCCTGGGTCCAGCAACAGCAGCACAGCTGGGCCTGGGGAGGAGGAAAAAAATTTTATTTGATTTCCTCCTCCAAAATTAGGGAGCGTCCTATGGACCAGAGCGTCTTATAGGGTGAAAAATACGGTAATTTTTTTTTTCATTTTTTGCTTTAATTTTGCTCTGATTTTCTCTGGAGGGGAGCAGTGGAGTTGCTCCATAGGAATGCCTGAAAGAAACACTAGATTTTTTTACTGTTCATCCTTCCTTTTACCCTCTATTTTGAATATGAGCGCGTGAGTACATATGATTTCTGAACTCATTTAGTTTTACTTTGCTATTTTAAAACTGATAACTAGCACATAAAATAATATAGCTAATTACCTGTAATTATCTTCACAAGAGACACTTATCTGCCGGCTTTCCAAGATTTCTTTAAGCTTTGTTATAGAATGGCCTGTGCAAGATTCACTGGAAATAAAAGAAAACACATTTCATGTTCCAAATATATTATAAAATGACAGTTGACACAATAATATTCATTGCTTGTTGTGTAGAAATTTGACATAACGTGTTACAAGTAATCAGGAAAGTAATTGGACCATAACAATACAGTGGCACCTCTAGTTACGACCACAATTGGTACATAGAGATTGGTCTTAACTTGAATTAGTCTTAAGTCGAAACAATGTTTTCCATAGGAATGCATTGAAATGCTATTAACTGGTACAAGTGGTTTTTAGTTTTCAATGCATTCCTATGAGAAATACAGTGGTACCTCTACTTATGAATGTAATTCGTACGTGGATGATGGTCTTAAGTCAAGTTGGAACCCACAGGAACTAATGCAAAAGCAGCTCATGCATCTGCTTTTGGCAGGGGAGGATATATTTTTAAAACCTAAATTACAAGACAGTCATTTCCAAAGCTAAGCATGGGGGCGAACGAGCTACAGAGAAGCAGCCTCTTCGCTAAACAACAGTTAGCTGAAGGGGGGGGGGAGTGAAAACAGTTAAAAGTTTGTGCCTTGTTGGTTGTATGTCGAAATTGTGGTTGTAAGTCGAGGTCAATTTTTGCAAGCACTGCTGGTTGGAACTCAAAATGGTTGTACGTAATTCGAGACGGTTGTAAGTCGAGGTACCACTGTAGTTCTTTTGATAATAACAGCTGAAATTCTGTTGTTTAGCACAGCAAGTTGAACTAAAGAAGGCTCATTGAATCAGTGGACATCTGATGTCAACTCTTTAAGTTTTACTGATTCAAATGGGCCTACTCTAGTTGTAATTTACTGTGGGACACATCTTACAACATAACACCATCAATGAAATTACCTTAAGGGGGCATGTCCAACATGGCAGAGTGAACACTGAGAGTTTTGGTCTCCCAAATAATGGATCTGTCTTCTCAGATTATTTAAAAGGAAAAATCTCAAGAAACTGAGCAGAGATGTGAGTAATTGGGTCAGGTGTATTGTTAAAAGCTTTCAAGGCTTTTAAAGTCCTTTTTAAAAAAGTATAATTGTTGCTGGGTTTGGAGCAGTCTGACTTGGCACAGAAAATGAAAGTAACAGAAGTAACAGAAACCTGCCAAGAAAAAGTCCTTTTAACGAGCATTCCTGATGTAATATTTGCTAGCAAACTAGCTATTGTCTACACATGCCAATTTTAAACAGTGAATTTAGCTGCTCATTAGAACAGCAGATAATTGGCTGAGGGAGAGGACCAAGAATTAAGACAATTACAGAACGCTGGTGCTTGTTTTAGCATGGATACCTCGGATTTCATCATCCCTCATCATTGGCATCCTTCAGTCTCGAGAGACTATGGTATCTTGCCTGTTCTAAAAACAGTACCTAGTGCGACTAAATAGACCAACTTTGGAATGACAGACCCAACCAAACTGGGGGGCAGATATAATCTGCCTCTTGCCCAATCCCCAGATTTTGCTGTTTTCATGCATGCCACTTTTCCTCTGCCTGTTGGACAAGTGCCTCTTTGTATTTATGTAGTACATGTTGCGTCTTTTCCCTCCAGACACTGCGGTTAGAGGTCAGGATTTCCCATCTGTTGAGGTCCATTCCCAAGGCCTTGTGGTCCCTCTTACAAATATCCTTATATGCAGGTTCTCCCTCTGGAGTGCTTTGCCTGCCCTAGTTCTCTGTATAGAAGATCTTCTGGGAACTGATCATCATCCATTCTCATAACATGTCGAAGCAGTGAGTGTCACCATAGGTGTCATTGTTTCAATAATGTATCCATGCAAGAGATTCCAGCTTGTTTCAGTACTACACTATTTGGAACTTTATGCTGCCAGGCAATGTCAGATACTCGCCTAAGACAGCGCAGGTTTCTTTCCTATCAGACATGGAGGGTCCAAGACTTGCTGCAGGCCAAAAATGTGCTCAGTACACAAGCTCTATAACCCTGGATCTTTGTATGTTTTTTATTGAGCCATACTTGCTTTGTTAGTCTAGAAAACATAGTAGCTGTTTTACCGATGCATTTATTCAGCTCAGTGTCTAGGGCAGTGTTTTTCAACCTTTTGTGCAAAGGCACACTTTTTCATGAAAAAAAAATCGCGAGGCACACCACCATTAGAAAATGTTTTTAAAAATTAACTCTGTGCCTATATTGACTATATATAAAGTAATTCTCTTGAATCCGAATCAAATAAACACAAAGAAAGTATTTTATAATTACTTTATTATTTCATAGAATCTAATGATTGGTCTATTTGTGAGCCGAAGCCACATGTTACGGATGAAATTGGAATTTTTCCCACGGCACACCAGACAACATCTCGCGGCACAGTGGCTGAAAAATGTTGGTCTAGGGAGAGAGTATCTGAGATAGTTGAGCCAAGATACGCAAAGTCATGAATGGCCTCCAGTTCTTTTGCAGAAATTGTAAGGGGAGTCCACATCCTGACCCATGACTTGTGGGTTGTTTTTTTTCAGGCTGATTGTTAGCCCAAAATCGCACCAAGCCTTACTAAAATGATCCATAACTTATTGAAGATCTTTGGCAGAGTGAGCAGTGATGGCAGCACCATCAGTGAAGAGGAAATCCTGCAAACATTTTAACTGTACCTTAGATTTTGCTCTCAATCTAGAGAGATTGAAGAGTTAATGAGACTGGTCCTTAAGAGTTAAGGAGATCTGATCTGGTCCAGAGATTTATACACTCTGTTGCAGTTCTAAAAGCGTATTTTAGCATGATAGTGAAAAACATCCCAAATAAGGTTGGCGCAAGAACACACCCCTGCTTCATTCCGCTTCGGATGTCAAAGTGATCTAATGTTAGGCCATCAAAAACATTGCCCTTCATATTCTCATGGAAATACCTAATGATATTGAGCTGAGGTGGGCATCCAATCTGGAGGAGTATTTTAAAGAAGCTGTAAGGATTTCAGGCTTAGCCAAGGCTTCTAAACCACAGTGTTCAGACAACCTGGGCTACCACCTGGGGGGGTTTTGCAGCTACCATTCCTCCTTCGAGTGCTCAGTGCTTATTCTCGCTCTGCTCAGAGAGGGGAGGCTGTCCCGACAAGGAATCACTCTGGGTTTGCTCCCACCTAGTGAGTGCCAGCAGTGATCTTCACCGATACTGGTTATTTGGTTCTCTCTGTCAGCAATGTCTTAACTTAGGAGTCCTTCTCCAACTTTCTGTTACAAACCACACAGGTTTGGGATTTTATTATTTTTATTTAAGTTGCATAGAATTAGATAGCACGTAACTGCAGTACAGCAAAGCAATTATTACTATTTGAGGCTTTAGAAAATAAGAAACCTCTCTAAGTCACTACATTAAGTAACAGAACCTAACAGCTGTTGGACCTCTATGGCAGCGAGGTTCTAAATACACATCCACACTCCAGGACAGTAAAGAAAAGAATGTAACACAACATGAACCACTTTGCTAACTAACTACTGTGACACAATCAACAACCAACCAGCAAACAAGATTCAGCATATCCGTTCTCCTGCTTCCACCTTTGTGCTCAGTGTACCACCTCGAGAGGCTTGGTTCCCTTGATGTTTTGGGAAGAGAAAGGGAGGCATAGCAGAGCTATGCTGCCCTAACACTGGCAGGCTTCCCAGGAAGAGATAATGCACCTGAGTTTATTCTCTCGAGCTGATTCTCACATAACTTTCTTGTGATGTGACCTTCTAGAAAGTTACAGGCCTAAACAGCGAGCAGCCTGAACCAAAGTTTGAGATGAACCACAGTACTCTAAACCCCACCTGCCCCTTTCCACGCAGGCATCAGGTCCTTTCTGGATCCCTTTACAGAGGCCGTCCCTACTAACCATATCAAATGCCTTCGTAAGGTCTATGAAGGCTACAAAAAGTGGCTGCCTTTGTTCACTGCATTTCTCCTGCAACTGTCTAAGGGAAAACACCATATCAGTAGTGGATCTGTTGGCTCGAAAGCCACACTGTGATTCTGGGTAAACTCTCTCTGCAAGTACCTGGAGCCTCTTAAGTATAACACGTGAAAACATCTTCCTGAGAATGCTAAGAAGAGAGATACTGTCATAGTTGTTACAGTTACTCCTGTCTCCTTTATTCTTGTAAAGCGTAACAGTATAAGCTTCCTTCATATCCTGTGGTACTTCCCCTTCCCTCTAGCAGAGGCAGAGGATTTCATACAGTTTAGTGCACTTCAGAACTTCAGCAGGGATGTTATCTTTCCCAGGTGCCTTGCTGGAGGCAACAGAATGCCAAGCCACATTTAGTTCTTCTACAATTGGTTAGCTGTCAAGACTGACAAGTACTCAATATTATTTAATACTTCTTTGGTTATTATGTTTTCTCTGGAATATAGCTTGGAGTAGTGGCGCACCCAGCGTGTCATCTGCTGTGCACAATCCTGAGTGATCTCGACTGAAACAGTCTTTAATAGAGATGGGCACATTTCGGGTTTGGGGGTGTGTGTCCAGTTCATTTCGGTTTGCTTGGAACCAATTTTAAGGGAGGTTCAGTTCAAATCCGAACCAAACCGCCGAACTCGAAGTCCCCCTCCCTTCAACCTTATCTCTCATCCGATCAGATGAGAGTTATGGCTGAAAAAAGCCTTAAAAACTTTTACTATGGGGGCGGAAGGGGAGGGTGGGTCCGGAGTCCAATTGGACTTCGGACACCCCCATTCACCCCATAGTACCCTTCCCCCCAGCCCCAGAATTTTAAAAAATTCCTACCTTTTTGAAATACCATGGTTCCAGCAGTTCAGCGCGGGTGGACCCGACAAACCAGAAGTGGAGGCTATGCACTGACAACCAGCACTTCCAATTTGTCCAGCCCACACACACCAAGCTGCTTGAGCCATGAGTGTTTCGAAAAGGTAGGATTTTTTAAAAAATTCTGGGCTTGGGTGGGTGAAGGGCTATGGGGGGAATGGATGGATGGATGGTCCAAAGTCTGGACTCTAGACCAACCCACCCACCCCTTCCCCCCAGCCCCTTCCCCCCAGCCACAGAATAAAATGTTTTCTTACCTTTTGGAAATGTCCATGGCTCAAGCAGCTTGGCGCACACGGGCCGGACAAACAGGAAGTGCTGGATTTAGGTATGTAGCCCGCACTTCCAGTTTGTCAGGCCCGTGTGCGCCAAGCTGCTCGAGCCATGGGCGCTTCAAAAAGGTAAGAAAAAATTATTCTGGGTCTAGGGGGTGAGGGGCTATCAGGCAGATGGGTCTGGAGTCCAATTGGACTCCAGATACACCCACCCGAGAGATGGGACTGGGGAGCGAGTGCTCAGGTGACAGCCCTAATTTAGGTGTTTCGGTGATGAACGCAAACCAAATCACCTAAATTATTTGTTAGCTAATGAAATACTTCATTAACTAATGAAACAACAAAATTATGAAACGAATTTCATTTTGTGCCCATCTCTACTCATTAAGGTTGCAGTTTTCTTATGTATCGGCCCTAAGGCCTGCTTGGTTTCATCATACATCACCTTCATTCATTTCATTTCATAAACCTTTATTGGCATTTAAAAGAGGATATAAACACAGGTGGGGAAAAATAGCCAGGTCAACACCATTATTAAGATATATCCCACCTTTAAAATCCCTATGGAATTCCTGGAGTTACTTTTAAAAACAGCTCCCAGGTAATCAGCCGCCTGGGCCGTGACTAGCTCAGAACTATCCTCAAGAAGGAGGCCCACATGTCCTTCAGGGGGAGCAGGGAGGCTGAGTACTATTTGGCCGAGGAAATATTTTGTCAGACATACTTTTATTAGTTTACTTACATTACATCGGATATATTTTTACATACAGCCATAAACTGTGCAGTGTTGGGTTAGATTAGTTACTTATTATGAGTGCTTATCCCACAGATTTCATCTTTCTGCTACAGTGGGACCTTGCCTTACGAATGACTCGATTTCTGAATTTTCGAGATACGAAGGGAGGACTGGGCTGCACGGCTATGAATTTTTTCAGCTTCCGAACCCGTGCTGCCCCGTCCTCTGCTCATACCTCGAAAATTCGAGGTAATTGAAGCCTTTCTGTGACCCATGCCACTTCCTTGGGCTCAGCATGGGTGGCGGAAGGACTTCAATAGCCCTCTGGGGAACAGCTGATGGGTGGTGGGTGGCAGCAATTTAAGCCCTTCCGGCACCCCATGGAATTAGAGTGGACAGGACTCTGAAGATTAATTAATAGTACTTAAAGTAATTTTGTTGATTAACTGATGGACTGATTAATTTGATTGATAGTTGAAACAATTAATAGTCTTAAAATAATCTCATTGATTAACTGATTGCCTAATTAATTTGATTGATTGTGTAAATTGAGTACTAATTGATTTCTGTGTGATGGTCAATGAATTGTAATGTGATTATCTAATTAATTAATATACGATTTATAATTTTAAGTTCATAGGGTGTTGACTATCTAATTGATTATAGAGTCATTTGCCACATTTAAAAAATTGATTGATAGATTGATTACAGTAAACCTCTGGAATTCATGTGGGTTACATTCCAGAACATGACGAATTCCAAAAACCCACAAACAAGTGGCAAGGAAGCTAGAGTTGGCAGAGGAGCTTTCCACTCCTGTGCTCCTTTTTCTACTGCCATGGCTGATCCAGAACAGATTGAAATGGGGGAGAGGCACTGGAAGTGGGGACAAAGAGAAAAGCATGGCAGAAATATGGTGAGGCTGGCCGGAAAGAAGACACAATTCAGTGAACCTGCTAAGTCAGAACCATAACTTCACAGGATTTTACTGTAGTGTTAAATTAGTGTACGTTATACAATTTTAATAGTCATTGCAGTAAAGTTAGTTGTGCTAATGAGAAAGGGGTGTTATAGAGTTTAGTATAAGGGGTTTTATAGAGAAAGGGGAAATGGAGGTAAAAGTAAGCAGCAAGTGAAGTGTAAAGCTCAACCGCCTCCAGTACTGTGGTCTCTTCTTTGGATGAAGAGGACTGGCCAGATTATCAATTGGTATGGGTGAACTTTAGTGCACTAGAAGGAAAGAAAGTGCACAAGCATGGAGATGCAGGGCTCAGGTGGAGAAAATATTGCACAAGGATGCTAAGGACAAGAAAATCACTGAACTTAAGAAAATGGGTGAATTAGTGCTATGTTGGATTGCCTCTTTAGAAACTGAGCTGTCTGGGAAATCTGGAGAGTTGTCAGCTACATCTGGTGGAAATGCAGCCCTGGGTCAAACAGTTATGTTGACTTCCTCATCACTGCAGGGCTCGGGTGACAGAGATGGCATCAGTTCAACCTGAGGCAGTTGGCAGTGGCGTAAATTGGTCAACCCCCGCCCGGGACGGGGGTCAAAGAAAGCTACCCCGGGGCGCATGTGTGTGCACGCACTTCCGGGCGGGGGGACAGGTTCCCGTGCCAGCGGCACAAGCCGCGGCTACTGCCGCTGGTGCTGGCGCTTCTGGGTGGGGAGGGAAGGCGCCCGTGTCAGTGGCACAAGCCGCAGCTGCTGCCACTGGCGCTGGTGCTTCTGAGTTGGGGGGGGGGAATCCTTATGCCCCCCTCACTGCGCTGCCCAGAGTGGTCCGCCCCAACCGCCCCAGCCTGTTTACACCACTGGCAGTTGGAGAGAACTTTCAAGCCCATTGTAAAATTAGATCAGTTAGGTGAGGCATCTGGAAACACAAGCTTGGCAGAATCCTGGCCATGGAGTAGTGGGAGTCAAACAGTGGCATTCCTCTCAGCCTCATCTTTGCACTGTACATACATTGGCACACAAACTTTGATGGATGTCTCTAATGAGGCTTCACAAGTTGATTTAACATTAGATGGCCATAGCAAGTCAGTTGCCATTGGGATATCTGCTGAAAAGCAAGTATTGCCAACTGTGTCTGACACAGAGATACCCTACCTGTGGGAGATTATTCCATGTAGTTGGGAGATCACCTCTCATCTACTACGATTGAAATCATCTGGCAAGGTGATTTTGTTCATGTTTTTGAGCTTCTTAACCTGGAGCTAGAGGAGAAACAATGGGACAAAGTGGACAAGGAGGAAAAGGAAAAGATTAGGAAGTGCAAGCCTGAACATTGTTGGACTAACTGGTTGACTGGCTTGCTTCTTTATTTATTCTAGAACAGTTGTCCAAGCACACCCTGAAAAGGCATT
Organism: Calotes versicolor; assembly: GCA_020711275.1. Lineage (NCBI taxonomy): Eukaryota > Metazoa > Chordata > Lepidosauria > Squamata > Agamidae > Calotes > Calotes versicolor. Next base: position 8,834 of record JAIOUR011659770.1, read on the forward strand.
CGCTCTTATACAATATATGGACCTAATCCTATATGGATGTCCATGGCCTATGATGGATTCCATAGGTGGGCAGCTTTACATCTTAACCTTAAATAGAGTCAGTCCCATCAGGGATTGTGGCTCAGACCTATGACTCCAGCTTGACCAGCTCAAGGAGATAAGTTCAATACTGGGCATTTGATTCATCCCACATGCAAGTAGACCAAGGGGGTTCAACCCTGATTGGTTTGTTGAGCGTTTTAATACTCACATAGCTTTTAGAAGGAAAAAAAACCCTGCAAATTTCAGCACTAATGTTCAATTTGTTGGGTGGACATGGAGCATACAATTGTCTATGTGGACACTCCAGTGGAGCTGGAAGGGATGTGGGAGGAAGCAAGAAGTCTTCCTCCTTGGCTCTCTTTGGAAAAGAGAGCCAGCCTAATTAAGTTCACTGTTTTGAGCTCAGGCGATATCCTGACAGGGAATCTTTAAAGTACCTGGCTGAGTAGCCAAATGGTGTTTTCACATTCGTGTAATGGTTAATGATAGAATTCCTTATAACATCTTTTGCTGATGCCAAAGTTGACACTTTCCTATCTTCTTCACAGAGTAAGGACATTGAGTTCAAAGACCAGCAGAGCAGTGAGCAGACTAGTGTCTTGGGGGCATATGTTCTATTATAAAGATGTGTCTGGTTAAAACAAATGAAACAAACTGGAGAGGAGATGGAATTAAGACCCAGGACCTGCTCAATATCTGGCCATAGGAGGCCAGGGTGAGGGGTGGTCCTGGGGTTACTCTGACGGTACGAGGAAGGAAGCACACTGGGCAGGTGGATAGGGTGCTTCAGGGCTAAGAACTCTGATTTGGCATGGACCAAAGATCAAGGTGATGCCCAGGACACTTTGCACTATGGTAGGCCCCCTTTATATAGGGGATTTCAGAAACGTAAATAGTTAATCAAGTTGTGGCTTAGTTTTTTTCCAATCACTGTGTCTCGCCTCTTCTTTGCATGCTGGGTAGGCAATAGAGTTGACTATTTTCCCATTTGTGTCACAGTGCTGAATATTTGTTTTTATGTATATCGCCTTGGACAAGCTTGTTTTTTGTCCCTTTACTCCATCTTTTGGGATACACAAACTTTGTTAAAAGGAAGAAGCTGTATCTCAAAAAAAGAGAGATTTTTTCTTTGTTCTTACTTACTGATGCATAGAAAATCAAAGTAAAATTACAAGCCTGTTTCGGGGAGAAAATGTCTCGACCAAGTGATAAACTAATGTTCATCTTCAGTGTCTGGTTGAGACTGCAGAAACTGCAAGTTGAATAGACAGCAGACTGTGAAGATTGTACAAGAAGACATGGAGAAGTGGGTATCAAAAGCTTGTATGGACTCTATCTAGCCAAGAACTCTTGTATCGGCTCTATCTAGCCAAAAAAGATGCTTTTCCCCTCAAATGCAAGCGCCTTAGAAAATCATGCCCCCATGAGCAGTCGGCTTTTTTTAAAAAAAGTGAACATGTCCACTTTAGCGGAGCCCAGCGAGGTTTCTAAGTACCAGGCAGCTAGGTAGTAATTTTTGTTCCAGTTGCCAGCCAAGTCTTTTGCCTCTGCAAATGGTCATGGGGGTAAATTGATCCACCTCTACCACCACCTTTTCCTGTATTTCTGACTCACTGTTGTTGTTTTTAAGCACACACATTAACAGCTTTAAAGGGGACACACACAGTTAAGCCCAGTTCTTCACAAAACATCATTTTTAAAAATTGAACGGATTACAAGTGTGGAGTTCTGGCATAATGAGGATGGCATACAGACATGCTGGCATGGAGTATTTTTTTTTCAAGCAATCAAAAAATTGGCTGTGAAAATGGCCCCTTGAAGTGGCTTTTGGTGGTGGGGACATGTAATGGGGGCTTTAAAAGAAAGTTAGATGAGGACTAAGAAGGCGTATCTAAGATCACATGACCACTGTCGAAGTGAAACCAGCTAATAATAGTCAGAACCTCCAGCTGTGGAATAGGGGCCTATCATGGACCTTAAATAATATTGAAGGGCTTTTCAGATAAATTGATTTTAATAAAAAAATATAAATAAGAAAGTAACTTTAATGCGTAACTCTCTTGACATTGTTTCACAATAGGTTGGTTTCTTAGAAAAAAATAATTCCGTAAATAGAAGGTGGAATAAAAGCTCTGCAGAACCAATATGTGGCATTTGGCATGTGATGTTAAAAAGGAAATTGAGCTATTAGATGAAAAAGTTGAAACCACACAAAGACAGCTCAAATACTTTTCAGGAAGAATGTTTGATCAAGAACTACTGACTACAGACCTGAAATTTAAGATGATACAACAGGAAGATTATCAGAGAAGGCTGAAATTAAGAATTAAAGAAGTTCCAGATCTTGGCAACTATGAAACATTTCTTCCCCAGAAAGTACTTGACCGGGTTCAAAAAACTGTACAAAATACTATCATTGGTCTATATCAGAGGTCCCCAACCACCAGACCGGGGGCCACTACCAGGCCGCAGACTGGCAGTAACTGGGCCTCAGAGACCCCACAGTTTTCTATAGGCACGCCATTAAAAAAAGTTCCCCAGGCTGTGCATGCTTTAAAAAATGCCTCCCAGGGCCATGTGCACCATAAAAAACACTACCCCAGGGCCACTTGCACCACAAAAATACTCCCCCAGGCTGCACACACTTTTTAAAAAGGGTCTCCCGGTCCATATGCACACTGGAAAAGTGGACCACCAGGAAAAAAAGGA